>SJOL01010838.1:2277295-2339462 GCA_004794785.1 Opisthorchis felineus
GCAGTGGTTCCGGCACTAACCGAAACCAAACAGGTGGCACACACTGCATCCGGCACTTTACTGAAACTCTAGTGAGTTCAGCTATTCCATTACCCTTGACGATATCACTGTAAGTGACATTTCTCATGCGTCCGATCATCCTAGCTTGGATTTGTTAGGATTGACAAGCTAAATCCATCGGACTGGCCACACAATAATATCTGTTACGAAACACAGGCGGCGAAACCGAACATAGTCCAAAAGCTGCCTGAATCGCTTTGGAAGAAGCACTCGAGAGTGTTTGCTGACGGTCTCAGTCTTTGCACTAAGTTCATGCCGTACTACCCTCAATCAAATGGACAAGCCGAGAAATTTGTGGATACCTTTATACGAGCTCTGTTGAAACTTTGAGGGGAGGGACGATGCCATTGGTGCTTTATTAACCAACTACCGAACGAGACCACACCAAAATACACCAAATGAAAAGTCTTCAGCCGAGGTTATATTTGGGAGGAAAGTGAAGACATTGTTTGGTGGACATGCGGCCCGGGAAAACCAGAGAGACTGGCGGTGAACACCAATCAGAAACATTCAATGGTAAATGTCGCACTGGAACTATTTTTAGCCGTGGAAACTTTGTTCTTGTCAGAAAACACTCAGCGAATTGTTGGAATTCGGGAGCGATATTTTGAAGAAGAGCAAGCGTTGTCTATGAAGGGGATGTTGGCGGAGTGATATGGTTTACCGTGCTTGTTCGTTATTGTTTAATATTCAAAGAATGTCCAGAAAAGTTCAAGACGATGCTGGAGAACATTCACTTTCCAAATGAGATTTTTACTTTCGTGTCTAATAGCTTGTAACCACTTGGTTCGTGTCGGTTAGTGGATAACTTCGCAGGGCGTTCTTCCTTTCTTCTGGTGCCGTCACCAGGATACAACTGAAGGCCCCGGGGCCAAAACGTTTTGAGGATGGGATTGTCTGGACTTCCTGGAGGATTTTGAGGAGGTAGCCGAGGTGGCTGTGTTGGATAACGACAAGGTAAGTTGGCGGCATTGAAGACCCTCCTCATCACGAAGGCGGCCAGAGGGGGCACATTGAAGATGGGCTGGACCGCCGCCGCCGCCGCCACCCTTGCAGTGGAGTATCACTCACCGGCCGACCGCTAGGATGCTATAAGGCGGTTCAAGGCCATGATGGGGCCTGGACGCGACTGGACGATGCTCTTCACCAGTCTGCAGCATTGACTGGATCGCGCCTTGCCTGAAGTGGAAGGAGTATCGCGCCAGGAGTTGCAAGCGCTGCAAAGCGTTTCCATCATTTCCGTACCGACTTTCCATCAGATGCGGGGACGGGATTTTGGCACCGGACCAGATACTACTCACATGCTTCACCAGTAGCATGCACCGTTACGCCGGTTATTCAAGCAGTTGATTTTTGATCTGACTACATAGTTAGCCACAGCAACTCAACCTGCTATTTGTCGAGAACGTTTAATATCGTCACGCTGACTGCATTATCATGAGTAGTCCGTAAGGGTCAATGCTTGTTGACACATTCGTAGTCATGTTAGAAAGGCAACTGATGGGAGCGCCACACTTTGCTGCTGCAGAACATTTCAGTGTATTTATCCACCATTTTTCGCCAATACTAACTTCATTCATCCGTATCTAATGATAAGAAGCCAAACGATAGTCTAGCGGCAACAGACTACTCATAAGGCTGCTGAAAACTGCTCGACAGCCCACGACCGGTTTCGCCCTTCTTGGGGCTTATCAGGTAGGCGCAGCCTCCGAGTTCCCGTCAACCTTGTGTTCTGCTTGAACTCAGTATAAACGAGAGATTCAACTGGATTCAGCTGAATCTCCTGTCGGAACCAGATTTGTATGCAAATGACAGAATTTGTCAAAGCCATACGATAGTTTAGCAATCTTGGATATTCTGCTCAAACGGTGCCTGGATAACAAAGTAACACACACACCGACCGCTGTGTATTGACCAGCAGCGGTTGTTACAGTTGCGAGTCAAGCTTTGCACCAGTGGTTTAGTCAGGTGCATTCCACATGGCAAGAAACATTTGCACTCATGATGAGCCGCACAATGTGGAAGAGCTACCAAAGGGAACCTTACTGAGGATCGGTTGCCCGGAACGGTGATTTTGAATACAAACGCAGAACGAGCCAGACTTCTGTTGCCGAGAAGAAAGTGTTTTGCGTTTGCCATTTCAGAGGGATTACATATTTGCGAACATTAAATACGAATTAAAAACAGACTTGGCTGGCGTCTTCATGGCTGCATAGTTAAGAACGACCCAGTGCAGAATGGTTCCGAAATAGCCAAGCCCGAGAAGCCACTCGTGAGTTTACCTGCAGCTGCGGTGACACTTGGCGGCACCGCTTTCTCTCTCAGAGAGTGGCTGAACACACACTAAAGTATATGTGGCAAAAGCCACCTAATCGGCGGTCTACAAGCAGAAACACAGCATCATCGACTTCAAGACAGGTCATTTCGTTGATCTCAGACAATCATTCGCAGTCCTTTCACACACTCCGAATACGAGAATTCAACGAGGCAATGTCTGTTTTGTGTGCACAAAACATCTTTCGAACTTGACACTCCTTCCGATGTTGTCCCGCGTTTTTTCACTATTGTCCCCATATTGCAAGCCTTTAAAAGCATTCACACTCACACCCTCTCGTTTGAACAGTCCACCTTCTGATCTGGAGCAATTATTTTGGTGAGACCACACCGGAAGGGAAGGAGAACTGGGCTCCGATTCCGGTCTTGTTAGAAAGCAAACTAGCAGTACATATCCTCGGTCGCGCGGAGATTTGAACGCTGGACATGTAGGGCGAGTGTGTTACAACTACTGGACCAGTGTACACTGGACTCACTTGAACAGTCGAGTGCATTCACACCTAGGCGATGCGGTTGGTTTGCCAGACGTCTCGAACGAGGAGCCAGTAAATGTCGATCGATCGACCCGCCTGTCAGGAGTTCCTCAGCCAGGTAGGACCACGCACACCTGAAACTTGCTGGACAATTTTTGATCAGTTGTAGGCGGTTGTGGAATTCACTCCTTACGTGGACAGATCGTAGAAATGTTAATCGATCGTCAATTCTGTCTCTTCGCAGTCCTAATCAAGTTCGGCAAAACAAAAATACTCTTTATTCTGGTTCCTGACCAAGCCCCTCCCCCCCCCAAAAAAAACATCAATGCATATACAAAAACATGATTCAAGAGCAAATTAATTGCGTATCTATCACAGAGATGCCAAAGTGAATAGGTTAGATTTGAGCTTTAAGCGTGTGAAAAAACTGATGTGGATCGGGGGGTGTTGTCCTTGCGGGACAAACGATGCAGATCAGAACAGAAAAATAATCTCTTCTGTTTGGGTCAAGCGATCAGCTGTTTCCAGGTTACTGTGGGAACAAATATTGATCATATAAGAAACAGACTAAATGAAAATGATGGTGGTCAGTGTAGGTCGGGTGGTCATGTTTCGAGCTTCTGGCATGGAGCGTATTTGCCAACGGATTACGATAACCTCGGTGAATTGTGAAAAGAAGGGGATGCTTGCCGCCGATATTTGGTAACAGAATAGCGCCATACTCATCGGGAGACCTCGGCGCCGTGTGACAACGCAGAACATGGGGTGAAAGGTAACTGTCCCGTAGGTTGAGATGCACCAAATCACCAGATCCAGTCATAAGGAGGAGGCTTGACGGGGCAAGCAATTTTATTTGTCGAACTGCTGGCAGTGAACCTGGAAGTTATAAGGCGACCTATTGGTAGTGAGTGGTGGGCAGACAGATAGAGAGAGAGAAGCATGCATGTGCACTAAAAGCTGAGGCGTACCTGATTTGACTGGCTCTGGATGAAATTCCGAAGATGGGGCGGGTGGAGAGAGTGGCGGAAAGGCGGTCGAAATGGATATTGTTCGGCAAGATGTTCGCGTGAGTACAGACCAACAGGTTAGTACATGTTCTGAGGAAAGAAATGCAGGAAAAATGAGCAGCGGAACAAGCAGGTGGTTTTAGGTATGACTGATACAATTGAATCCGAAGTCACAAGTGTTTGTTGACTCGACTGTGCTGAGTGGATTTCCGCAACAGCCTCACAATAAAAGGTGCTAGGATAATAATAACCTTAATACACTACTCATAAGGTTGCTGAAAACTCTTCGACAGCCCACGACCTGTTTCGCCTTTCTTAAGACTCATCAGTCCCCCCGACTCACAGTCCCCGAGGCTCCGTCAACCCTATGTTCTACTTGAAACCAAATTGCACTAAATTAGCGAAATACACTCATTTGCATACCAATTTGGTTTTGACGGAAATTCGGCGACTGTGCCGAAACCGGTCGTGGGCTGCCAAAGAATTTTCAGCAACTTTATGGGTAGTGTATTACGTCTATACATGTATCGCGATATCTCGAATATCGTAGCAACTGAAACATGAGGCGGCCTGGTGCAGCACATTCAGTTGCTTAGAAACACCATAAACCAGAGATTCAGCTGGGTTTCAGGTGAGTCTCCCGTCAAAACCAAATTGGTACGCAAATGAGTGTATTTCGCTAATAATAGTAACCGTTCAGCTCATACACCCTTTCGGTTAGTAAGTTGGTGCGTTAATCACCGAACTATCTCGAGCTCAAGTTGGACGGATGGATTAATCCTGGGGCCAGAACGGAGCTCAACGTGCATCAGACCGCTGACCGTATTCAACAACCTAAACCAGTGAATGCGAGCTCCAGAGAACAATGTCTGTCTACAAAGGATGCAAATATGGACCATTTTTGGTGCCGCTCCACATTTGCTGGCAAAGGTGTCAGAAGGGATTCGGCCCTAAACTATATCAACCGCAGAAGCTACCAGCGTACGGTGTCTTTGGTCCGAACTTTGACGGGGTGCGATCTATAAAGTCAACGTTGCACATGCAGTAAGAAGCACAGCAATGAGATGTTCCTGTACACGGCTTCCACAGAGTGGACAAGCCGACCAAGTCTAGACGGATGTTTTCGGAACAAGACTACACCGCCTCGAGTTCACAAAGAAAATTCAATGTAGGTATAAACCGGATGTGACTGGTTCGGAAAAATGCAATCCGTCAGGCGTTGCTCCCGAACTTGAGCCCACCGGCGTACTGATGAAGCATGCAAGTAGACTGTGGTCTGATGTTCAAGCTCCGCCCGCGCATCAGATAGGAGGTGAAGTTTATTACGGAAATTATGAAATCGCTTTGCATCGTTCGTTTACTGTTGTATATTATACAATTAACGTCCAGGAATGTTCAAGAGGACGAGTGAGAATGTTCACTTTTCAAAATGAGAGCGCAACTGAAATCTTTTCGTTCGTATCTAACGCCTTATGACTGCTTATTTCACGTTTTTGTAAAATTCGGAGCGAAGGGCTTCCTCCCATTCATCGGTAGCCTGATGCTCAGACTGAAATGTTGCACCCCAAAAATGGGTGACCGACACACAACCGTTGATCTGGGTGCATGATTTACTTTCTGATCCTACGTGATGATTTTGGAAAATCGCGAACAATCGGCCGACTGATAATCTTCAATCGGGAATTCTACACTAAATCGTCATCAGCGTATGAGTCGTACATATGATATCAAGCTGAGCTAAAGAGTACGAAATTTGAAAATGATCATCAGGTCGACCATGCTGAGTCCATCTGAGGTGCACTCTAATGGGTGTTTCCAGGGCCGACCACCTGACAACTCCGTAAGGGTGAAAACAGATTAGAGACACTCCCTGGACTCGTCAGATTCTTGATGAATTCGACGCTGTCTATCAAGTAACCTTCAATCTCCACATAAATACTACTGAGCATGTGCACTATTTCCTCGATTTTGCCTCCTATGGGGATGCTGTAATGATGCTGTGCATTGATTTGAGTAAGGAAAACTGCGATGAAATCTCAATTTCACAGCCCAAGATATCAAACTTTTGTCGATCGAGAAACCATACCTGTAGGATATCTTATGCTAAGGCTACATTCTACAAAAAACAATCAGTTGACAGAAATTGACTAAACTCGCAGAAGAAACCGGTGTCAACAAGCGTCCCAGTAACAATGTGAACATCTGAAGCAAGTGAACCACTGACCAAATTAGACCAAGGGCGATATAACCTGCGGTGAAAACTTACCGGGTTCTAGATAACTCCAAACGCGCGCATCTCGTTCGGTGTCTGTCGACTGCATTGCGTCCCGGTTTCTAGGTTCTAATAACAGGGTTGTGACACGTGATTGCTTCACACAACCACCGGGTGCAGCCGACCACGACTCCAGGAGACGTAGGGTAGGTTTCGCGAACTGTCCCTGTTTATTCTGTTCCCTGACAGTGAGCCAGTCGCATGAGTAACATGATATATGCCCACTGGACTGACCGAACCAGAACTGCGGTGTACTGAAAAACGGAAAGAGGCGGCGGATGAAAGTTGGCGGATAATCAAGCATCTTGGTGTTAGTTACCCGCGTACCAGGGATTCCAAGGCGTAGCTAGAGGGCTGATAACTGATGTACACACGAATGAAGCGCAGCGTACCCACGCTTGGTTGAGCAGACCCATGATACAGGCGGATTCGCGTATTCTTTGAAAGAGGATACGTTCTTTTTATCAACAGTAAGCCAGGGAGACCTTCCCCAGAGAACTGCCGGTCTTACTAGTCAAGGAAGGATTCCGCCAGGCTACATTTCATGGTATAAATCCTGTGCGAATTGATATGAAGGTTGTCTATTCAGCCCAAAACAGGTTGGAGGCGACGCCCCTTTCTACATTGTGTTTCACCTACACGGAGAGTAACATGTTCCAGTTTAAAGGCATACACAAGGTTACCAGTACACCCATTCGGGCGCTGAAATTCTACCCCTACGGCAGCGGTGACCCAATAGCAGGAAAAAGTACATCCTTTTCCCGACACCTTGGGGCGTGGATTGGATGTTCCTTGAGCTAATGCACGCTACGAATACTTGGTTTTGTGGTATCTATTACATTTGTGTTGTAGAAGTTATGCAACTCAGTACTGTTCGTCTAGATCCGAAGACAACCTTACAAAGTAATGTTAAGCTATGCTGAAGAAGCCCCATTTGTGACATTCACGTTGGGAATCGCGAGCCGTGCGTATCTCACGAACTTCCGGGGAGACTAGAAGCCCCAATCTGCTGGATAGGAGTTCAGTATCATTATCGACAGCATGACATAAGAGTTCAACACTGATGCTTCGCACAAGTTTGCTACGGACTGATGATCAACAACGTGATTAACTTACTTTTTAGAATATCCTTCGATCGTGCAACTCATTTCACGTGATGTGGTGTTGACCGACTACTCTAGTGACTAATTCTGAGGAGAGGAAATACGGGAATTTCGTTTTCTGATCCATTTTTGTAAGCGATTGCAAATTGTTCACGTTGTCGCTCAGCCGATCCCTAACTGAACGATGGTCTTCAAACTCCAAACCTGAAAAATTTGGATTCCTAAGATGTACACAGTTGGCCCTCAACGAAGACGGAATAGTGTACAGTGCTTTTCGGTCTCAGTCAGTTGCTGAGGTTGAATTCGGGTTCGCGCTTTGAAATTCCCACCGTTACACGCAGTTATTTCACAAAGACAAACGATCTGACACGAATGAGATGGTATGCAAACCACTGGGATTTGTCATATATTCCACACATACCTGATTTCGGATAGCGACAAACCGCAATAGACCGTTCCGGTGGTCAGTTGGACCGAAGTCGAACCACAGAATCGAACACGGCTGCAAAGTTCTAAATCCGTGTCATTCAAACTGGCATGAATGAGCACCAGGGTAGTGGGATGCACGAGAGCAATCAGCTCATAACATCCTCGGCGATCCCTCCGACTGGGGCGTGTCGTGTCCATCGCAAAGGCGCACATCGAAAGAGCCCGTCTCTCGCCAAAAGAGTTGAAGAACGGGTCAGAACGCCCAGGACGGAGAGAAAATGGCTGTTCCGAATGTACAGAGTATAACCGGGTCCGCATCAAGCAGTCCAGATTTGGATAGCTAGAGTTGGTAGCGTGGGATAGAAAATAGAGTGTGATGGTCGGGGAGGAAAATACTTGGAAAAGACAACTTACGCGATATATCGCAGCTAGTGGTCTAGAGGCATCATTTCAACGTACATTTTGGAAAAAGCAGAGCGTATCATCAGAAGCGTGTCCGTATTTCACCGTGGACGTGAAAATGTTGACCCTGCTTCTGTGGTCCCTGGGTAATGAGCCCCTCTGTAAATTTGTTGTCTTTGACGGGAACCAGTCCATGAGAAGAAGTTCGTGCAGACATATAGGCAAACTCAATGCCAAGCTAACCAGCTCCTGTAAATTGTCGTCACCTTTAATACGAGTGGATTTGTTGTTCGGATCCTTTGACGAATGATAATAATAAACATTCACCTGTAACACCCTTTTGGTGCCCAATTGTCACGCTACTCGAAGTATGCACGAGGGCTGAGATGCTGCCAGGTTTCCCAAGCATTGGCAGGGGCAGCCGAGATATGGAGGTTGGGTTCGAACCACAGACTTCCTGGTCAGTAAGTTGGCGCATTTACCACTGAGATATCTCGAATGACTGGTTCAATTGTTTCGTTTTGTGAGCCATATATTAGCTAACACGGGCAGTGAAATTCGAGTCGGGCGAAATGATGGATGATGGGGACCAAATCAATATTGGCGGCGTAGCCGTGATAAATAAGATAAAATGATAAGATAATCGTTCATTCGTAACACCCTTTCGGTGCATAGCTGCCATGCCACCCGGAGGAAGCACGAGGGCTGGGATAACGCCAGGTTGCCAACGCCTAGACGGGAGAAGTCGAGATGCAGAGGTCGGGTTCGAACCACGGACTTTCTGGTTAGTAAATTCGCGCTCTAATCACTGAGCCATCTCGCCGTGGTAAAAACCAAACCGGGGAGGAAATCGCAAGCTGTGATAGACGGGGATTTCATAGAGAACGACTAGACGTGCGACAGGGAACAGAGCAATGAAACCGACACAACTGCTCACCGGTAGACGATAAGATCTCCTACAGATGTGATACAATTCACTAGAAATGGTGTGGATTTCGCTGAGAATCCAGCTGTTGTACAAAGAGCCTCGGGCCAGGAAAAACCACTACATGTAGCGCCAGGGAGGTGTCCGTTGAGGTTGTTGGCAGTCAGCTTGGTGATATTTCTAAAACCGAGTTTTGACCAACCAACTGGCCAAGCAAATATTGTCCCCGTTGAGTAGCGGTCCACCAGTCGAGCTTTCTCAGTTCCAGATGGTGGGTTTTGGGTATACAGGCTGGCTGGGAGCATCAGAAGTAAGCCGATCTTTTCAGACGCCTTTTCCACGAACTTGTTTGAAAGAGATAGATGATCGCTATTGCGACAGCGGTATCCACCGAGCCACAGATTTTGCAAAGGATCTAGAAGTTGATAGAAGCGAGATGAGGATGTAACAGTATATCGTAGACCTTAACTTGTCGATCAGAGTAAGTCAGTTCACGTGTAGAGAGCTAAAACCGAGTTTCAAGTTGGCAATCCGCCAGAAAAGATGTGGTGCAACCGCTTATCCCAAACTGAGCTGTCTTGGGCTCATGAAGGTTCATGTGGTATAGGTGGTCAACTCGGTGGGCAAGGGACTAAGCAGGCAACGGCGAATCATGTGCGGCGAAAAGCGAAACGGCCGTCCTGACGAATATAATGACATACTGTGTGTGTTTGGCACGACAATATACTGTTACATGAATGTATCAGACAAACTCACCGACTAGCGCACATGTAACCACGTCCAGGGATTCAAGGCGATGAGCCACGCGAACGTGAGGAAGCACGCTGATGGGTACTGGATAGCTGCAGTTCTGCGATCGATCGGTAATCTCTACACTCCTTTGTACATCACATCTGGGTGGACTGCGAAGCCAAGGGATATCAGTCAACTCGGGTGACCACCAAGGTGTTGTGAGCTGTGATATGGCATGCGCGGATGGGCGTTGGTTAGGATCACCAGACCAACAAAGGGACATGAGTTCGAGCAGATGCACCGGACAGCGAGAGGTGTACTGTCACGTGAGCAAACAAGACGGGAAGGAAATGACAACCCAGTGATAAGGGGCTGTAAGAGAAGTAATTCCGATATGAAATGTTACTCACATGGACAGGGATGTCTGGTCGTTGGTTTGACAAGACCCGTTGGACCATATCGAATCGCGTGGATGGAGATTGTCGATAGGCAGGTGCAAGTTTGATCAGTTCACAGATTAGTATAGATAGCGAGTAGATATCAACCTGCGAGAAAATACGGATAGTGTCTGTGAGGGGCTGTAAGAAAAAAGGTTTGGACCTTATGGTCGTGGGCTCTGTCAATACGGCGGTGAAGCGCAAGTAGCTCCCATGTTGGTTGTCAAGCTTGGTGAAGGAAACAAACATATATACCCAATAATAGAAATCAACAACGTTTGAAGCCTAACCGCTCATCCACAGTGTTTGTTGGACGTACTATTAAGGATCGAACTGACAATCTTCGGAAGGACAAGATCTCAACGTGCATGCAAATCCTCATCTAAACTTGAGGAAGCTCAAAAGCTAATATATAGACCCAGGTGAATGGAAGGTAACAACCGGCCACTTACTTTTTCCGTATATGTCTCTTCGCCTAGATAACGTAGAATTTCCGGGGCCATATAGCCAGCAGTTCCAACGTAACCGCGATATCCATCCGATGGCGATGTGTGCTGGCTAGCACCGTAGTCGATGAGGACAATGTGCACCAAACGTGGGTCGTTATTTAAAACAGTTCTGCCTTTACTGTTGCTTGGTAGAGATGGAAGCGCCCAAACTAGTAAATTGTCTGTCTTGACGTCACGATGAACGATGTGCAAACCATGGAGATGGGACAGGGCGGTAGAAACCTGATGTGAAAAGAAGAGTCACGGGGGAATCAGCCTCATTGGGTGCCTGTCCGAAATGCAGCCGATACCGGTTACAATCGGTCTCGCAGTCGACCCGAAAACCGAATTAACAGGTATCAGGTTAGAGAACCCCTGCTAGAAAAGGAATTCAGCGGAAGACTCAGCCTAAGCTTTGAGCGAGCTCGTGAGTATGGATAGGGCTTTACCGTGCATTGCAGTCCTTACAAAGAAACTCTCTTCGGTCAAGGGTTTTGCATTAAACTCCGAGCATTAGGGGCATCTGGGTGTTTTATGACGTAAAGCAATCAGACTTATCGATCATGGTTGGTCTAGATTCCTGGTTGTTAAGCGATTTGTCCGCACCTTACGCAGTCCTGGAAAACCAAAGGAGAAGCGACTCCAGACGAGCGCGTGGTCGGAATCCACAAATGTGTTATTGATCCGCGCTACTGGTAACTAATGACAATGTGATCACTTTGGAGAACAGCATGTGGCCAGACGACTTCGGCTATTTCGGAAGTTGCTACTGCATAAAAACAGCCTACGATGAGCACACAGCTGGAGCAATCGTTCCCTATTGTCCGTACGTACCGAGTCCAATCCATGTCGACCTCCTAATTGAGTCTCAGATAGGCTAAGCCTGCCCACTTGTGCATTCATATCTCCGGCAACCACCACGACATCTGAGCTTATAGCTCGCCGCAACAGCGCATTCAAGACGCCATAAAACTTGTATTTGATGGTATCGTAGCTACCATGCTATTCGAAGGAAGCGCGAGGGCTGAGATACTGACAGATTGCCCAAGCCTAGGCAGGGGCATTCGATATGTAGAGGTTGGGTTCGAACCACGGACCCTATGGTCGGTAAGTTGGCGTTCTAACCAGTAAGCCAGATCGAATTCTTGAGAGCAGGGAATAGAGGACAAACCGGTCTGATTGACTATTAGGAAGCAAAGCTGCAAAGAGAAGTCGAGTTAGCTCTGTCACCTCGCAGCTCAACTTGTCAGAAATCCAACAGGGGCGAGGTGTCCAGGTCGTGGTTTGACAGCTGAGACTGAATAATGAAAACTGTGCTGCGTTTGGCTACGAATGGTATATGAGACAACAAATATTGGTGTCACTACGGAATATGACCGAGAAGCATTCGATTCGTGCGGTTACTCATTTCCAGGTTAGTTCAAACAAAATACTGTTTAAGGTGACCATCTTTTTTATTACCATGAGAATCACGTTGAATTCGATGTAAATTTCACTCAGAAACGAATGCACTATAAGATAAGATAATCGTTCAGTTGTAGCATTCTTTCGGTGCCGAACTGCCATGTCATCCGAAGGAAGCACGAGGGCCGGGATACTGCCAGGTCGCCCAAGCCTAGACAGGCGAAGTCGAGAGGCAGAAGCCGGATTCGAACCACGGACCTTCCGGTCAGTAAATTCGCGCTCTAACCATTGAGCCATCTGGCCCCCACTTTTTGTACTGTTCTCCGGCGAACTCGAAATGCGTGATCAAGCATAAAGTGAGTAATTGGCACAGGTCCTTCTCCAGAGATAAAGTTGGCACTTCGCGAATTTCCAATAATTCGGCGACGGGAGTGGCCGAATCATGAGCTCTCATTCTTTTCTGTGATCTTGTGAACACCTTGGGGTTGCTCCAAGTTCTTACTAATTTTATTTGCTAGCTGTTGTTGTGGTCGTGTTCTACTCGGCGACACGAAGAAAATAGGACGGCGCAACCAGCAAATCACTCTCGAGAAGAACAGGTCATAACAAAATGCAAATTGACAATGGGCCAATAAAAAAACTGCTAAAAACGGAAGGTACCGGGATGACCAGTCAAATCAAAGGGACACAGACCAGAACGTAACATAGATCACAAACGGACCACTGAACGCATGAAAACGCCAATCACGTTAAGGGATAACAGATGCTCTTCCGATGCTATGTAAACGCACGTAGGCAAGGACGCGGTACCAAGCTAACTATGCACTGCTGACGTCTCCTCGTTTGGTGACGGAGCGTTTGTAAGTTAATTGCCAAGCTTGGTCAACAGATCAACAGCCAACTGACCAACAACCAAGAAATCGCCACTGGAAATTTCTAAAGCCCATCGCTCTAGCGACAAGTAAAATCTAGTTGATTATCGCAGTGGATTCAAGCACCAGTCCCTAGGTTAATTGGACGATACCTTGTATGTAGAATCGTGAACGACAGCAACGCACGTCTTATAGAACAGCCGGAAAACAATGGCCTGGCAACAAAGGAATTGATGCAAAAGAGCTCAACGTCCTCAATGAAAGAATCAAGAACACAATGCTCACACCCTCGAAGAGCACGGCAACAAATAAATCGGAGCCAGCGAAAAGAGCGCACAACAGAAGGGAATTAGCTTGTCAATCAGGTTAGACAATCACACCATGTTCGTCGCTGGTATCAGTTACGTGCCAAGTCCTGCAGGCAAGGAGAACCACGTGGCCCATAGCAAACACGGCTGCAAAATCACAAAGCACTCGATTCAGTCGCATCCGCTTTCACTTTGATTAAAAGCCTGTGGTCCAGCACGAGTTTGGAATAGTGTTTGGAAGTGCGTAAAGCATGTCCCTACAAATTTTAACCAGCCAAGTATCATTTGCTACTCCAACGATTCTGATTCGCTTACAAGTTCTTGGATGCGGATGGGCTGTGGTCAGTTAACTCCTGCATCATGATCGGAAATCTGACGACAGACTGCAAGGGGATGGTTCTAAAATCTACCATTGTCCGGCTAAGACCTAGTTGCACAACGAATCCCAGAGAAGTGGATGAAAATGGTGGTGCAAAACACCACCGGAACTGTGAATTTGAAGTTAGCGAATTTCATGACGTAAAATGATTTAAACTATTTAGGACGACTGTTTTTGGACGATATCGGATTTCAGTCGCCAGTCAATACCAGTGCTTGTACCATATGACGTTGGGGATGAATGTGGATTACGATGTGGGTACCGTAGAAAACGAGGTCAGAGCAAAACAAATGACGTTCACGGACGCTATTCGAACTACTGGGTGGTTCAGGCACTGTGTTCTGGAACAACTGGCGAAAATGCTGTTCAAAATGGGATAGTCAGAACGAGCCGCACCATATTTATTTTGGGAAACAAACTTAGCTGAAAACAAGTGAATATTTTTTGACGTCCACAAAAGGGTCTATACATTGTTTCAGCGGCCTGGATCCTATATGCCATCATCGAAGAGATTCCCGCAGGAGGCTAGAAAGCTCCCTCCCTTGTGGTAGTCTTTGTTCGGGAAATAACTGCACCAACCTCTTGGAGACTTGGGTTTTCTTCTAGAGGTAATGATAAAAAACTGTATTCTCAAGAGCAGTGGAGCTTGAGGGAGAATCAAGCATTAGGATAGCACATTTTCAAATTTCCAGGGTAGTGGGTGTTGTTTATATCCGCGGTATGGGTGAAGAGTCTCTCGCCAAACCGAGAGAGTATACGCATTTAGAACATCGCTGCAGCAAGCCTACCGAGATCCGTGAGAATCAAACAGGTGTGCAGTTAATCGTAGGTTTTTCGTCATTTGGGTTGAATCCAGAACTGAAACTACAAAAGCCTCCTTGCCACTTGGATAGTTCAAGTAATCCGCTCAGAAAAGAGAACCTCACAGTTCACAAAATCACTCTGTGAAGGAGTCAGTTCTACCCGACCACGTGTGGGAAGCTGCACGGCTGATCGATAGGGCAATATAACCAATATGAGGACAACTCCACTGCGTCGCTAATAGTCCTTAACAAGATATTAACGGCTGTGCAATGTCTCAGCACAAACAGACTTCAGGTGTAACGGCGGATACTACTGATGAGGCATGTGAGTAGTATGTGGTTTTCCCGTAACTCCGCTTCGCGTCTAATGAAAGGTGCACCCCATGGGGTTTATTACGTAACCTGTGGAACTGCGTTGCAGCGTTCGTTTACAATTGCACGATAGTCAATGAATATCCACGAAAGTTCAAGAAGACGCGTGAAGATGTTCCGTTTTTTAAAATAAGGTGCATATGAGATGTTTACTTTCCTGTCCACTAGCTTGTAACCGTTTAGTTGGTGTTAGGAAATAAACGACTTCGAGGCGAAGGGCTTCCATCCTTGCACAGGTAGAGGGTGAACCTCTGGGTGAAAGTGGCAAGATCTCCTCGGCTGAAACTCACGGACCGGGAGCAGCACAACTTGACCTTGCGAAACAGGGAAAACATTAGTACGAGGTCCAGTTGATCAAAAACGATAAAGTATCCCATGTGATTCATCCAACAAGCTGGTGGAGTGATAGAACAGCAAGAATCACGGGAGATACAGTCAGTATTGCCTCATTACTATTTCAGCCTGTTTACGATGGGGACGTCAATAGCATGGCAACTAAAAGTGGTCGTACTAGGCCAGTGAACGATATCTATGAGTGTCTATACCTGATGTATGATGGACATCATGGTGAGCGGGTGCAACGGGTGCATATATTGGACGGCATTCTTCTGGCATTGTGGGTCACACGCACCAGTCTGATCCGACGTGGAGTAATCATCCAGACGCTTCAGATAAGCAGCCAAGGTCCCGTTCGGCGCCAGAGGCATCAAAAGTCCAAGGGGGTTTGGAGACAGAAGTCCAAGGCAAAGAAGCAGATACGGCGGCAAAGCAGGATGGTGAGGTTCTGGTTCTTGCCGCTGATCGACCTCCTGTGACCGCTCCTCGTTGCTGCGCGGTGGAACAAGCGATCGTTTGCGTATTTGATAGGCGGTGGCAAATCGAGAACCGCTGGGACCAACAAGTACTTGGGATTTCGGTTGAAATTTCCGCAAGCCTTTCGAGCTGTCCGGTCCACGAATTCGTTCGAGCATATTCAGTTCAGCTCGAATTTCCTGGAACGGCAACGAAAAGAACGTGCAGTGCAAGGACATGCCGCAGTGACATATAAAACGACGCCGCGACGGTTTGAGTCATTGTTTTCCTGACCCTTCAGCACTTCATCACGAAATCATATTAAGAATGACAGTATGCTTTACGAATCGCTCTCTGCAGTCGTTATTCCGACTTCACAACACCTACCAAGTAAGCCGTAGTACACGCTTCTACGGAATTATCGGACCAACGCCGTTGCTCCTGACGAAAAAGTGCCAGGGCATCACGGAGCTGTGCGTTGTTGTTGGTTGTCCCGTTTAGTTGGACAAATTCGCGGCGATGGTCCGAATTCCACGACGACTGCTCCAAATAGCCATGAGTGTTCTCAAGCCTTGGGTGTACCGGGGTAGTTAATTTTACGGCCACATCCACGGTCCCGCGAGGCTGTAAATCAATCGGGAGTAGCGGAGAATGGTCCAAATGAGGTAGCCACGGAAAAAGGAAAGGTCAGAGTAGGAAATATAGTAGGAAACCGTCGATAGTTTGTCTGTAAAACGCGCTTGATCGAGCGAACTCGTAACTACGTTTGAGACCAGCAGATAAGGGAAGGCGGTCAGGTGAGTAATCAATGTATTAAACCGGCAATGGTGCGCACCAAGAACTGCAATGTGTGTTGTTTGGTGGAATGAGTAGCGTACAGGTCACGCAAAGTACACAACCAGGTGGCTGCTAAAATCCCTGTACAGTGTCTCACCAAACCCTATATGCGTAATTGGTGGTTAACAATCTGTGGTGTCTTATTTTGGAGTGGAGAACTGAAAATCGCTCAACAGAATTGGAAAATTTATCAAAACCCGTATGGCAGTAATACCAGGTAGTTCCACCTCATATAGGATGTCTGCTGGACAAAATGATACGAACGGGTGGGACGGACTAGGGCGTACCTTTGCAGATCCCGCTATCCTGGTATATTGACCGGAAAACACTGATCCAAATGCGCCACGTCCGAGAAAATGCATCAGTTGTACCGCATCAGCAGGGACCAGTAACGTTCGAGTTACGTCTTCAAATTGCTGAGGTAGCAGTATGGAAAAAAGGGAGAAAAAATGATTATCCGTCAGGACGATAGAGTAAAAAACAGGTGCTGAAGAACACACTACTCACAAGGTTGCTGAAAACTCTTCGACAGCCCACGACCGGTTTCGACTTTCCGCTTCGGGCGTATTTATCAGGTAGGCGCAGTCCCCGAGATTCCGTCAACTTAATGTTCTACTTGAATAACAACGTGTATGCAATTGGCGAAATACACTCGTTTGCAAAAACTACGTTGGTTTTGATGGGAGATTCAACTAAATCCCGATTTAAACTCTCGTTTATCGTATTCCTCCACTAGATGTGCCACACTAAACCCGCCTCATATTGTAATCCTTGCCATACCCACAACAGAGGGTAGCTTTTTCTGCCTTCAGCGAGATGCGCAGTACTGCATGCCATTAGCAGAGGCTGTATAAGCCGATACGCCGATCGATAACAATAACAAATAAACAATTGTTCAGCTGTAACACCCTTTGGGGCGCATAGCTGTTGTGCCACCCGAAGGAAGCACGAGGGATGGGATGCTGCCAGGTTGCCCACGCTTAGACAGGAGTGGCCGAGAGGCCCGGGAGTTGGGTTCGAACCCCGAACCTTCTGGTCAGTAATTTCGCACCTTAACCACTGAGATATCTCGGGCATGTATCGACAATGCATCGCAAGGTTTCTGGGGTGGTTGGCTGTGGTCATTGGTGAAGCAGGCTTCAGTAGGTTGAAATATTGGTAGTCCGGATACGTCTGTTGGTTATTGATCAGATGGCAGTTGATCAGTCCACCAAGCTTGGTGATTAACTCGCAAACGTTTCGTCACCAGAAGAGAAGACATCGTCATTTGTGTGCGTGTGTATTGCACAGGAAGAGTATGTCAATCCTTAATGTGATTGGCTAACTGGAAGACCGGTATCGTCAATTAGTGTGGATTAATCCCATTCAGCAACGTCTGAGAACCGGCCTTTTACTATGCTACTAGGATTCATAACCGCACATATCCACATAAAGTGGGTGTATTGTTTTCCTGTCGCATTCACTGGACCTCTTGTAGAGGATTTCCGCCTTATCGCAGGACCATTGAAAACAGTTTCGAGACGCGTTGGAATTTCCTACTATTTTGTCACCAAACACAATGATGCTATTCCGAACTTTTCGCCTAGAGTTCTTTCGAATACTTAACTGACTAGCATACATTCAATTAGGTCGAAATCACACAGAAACCAACGCGGTACACAGACAGCGTCGGGTTACATCAGACCAGCAACTCTCAGTGATATCCATTACCTGTACGTCATACCACTGAGCTAGGGTTTACCAGGATCTGACGTGAGACAAACGCTAATCTCGAAGTGGACAAAAGTTTTTTCCTTGCCCCGATAATGTGAACTGTTGGATAATCAACCCTAGCTAGGTTGTTGTTACAACACAACAACATGTATCGTCAACCGTGACGGAATTTTGAGCTGCATACGACCAAAGGAGCTGACCGTCAGTCGAACACAATCGATGCTGATGGCCGCTGAATAGTCGCATCAGAGTGATGTTTGTGGCTCGACAACAAATAACGGCCTGGGTATATCTACTCAACTATACATCAGTGGCAACTACCTGATGGGGGGATGCGCTTTCGGTGCACATCCATCAGGCGACGATATTTTGAAACGCCACCTGGACGGACGCTGCCGAAAAATGCTGATAGACCTGAGCACTTCAAATGCCACGCAGTCTGTATTCCATTAGACAGCATCACCGCGTTATACTTCATTTAAATTTCAGAAGTTGCGGGGTTTCTTAAAGTCAGGCTTGATCTTTGAGAAATTGCGTCAAAATGTGAGCAATGTACAACCCAACGAGAGCTAAAAGCATCAACAAGTCACCAAACTCTGCTCTACACGCTTAAATAAATTTGCGTACTAATCCGTCCATTCACCCACCCAATTACTCAATCGTTTCTTTACTCAATAAATAACAATCGTTCAGCTGTAAAACCCATTCGGTGCTTAGCTGCCATGCCACATGAGGTTTGAAGGCTGAGATACTGCCAGGTTGCCCAAGCCCAGACAGAAGAAGTTGAGATGCAGGGGTTGGGTTCGAACCACGGACCTTCCAATCAGTAAATTCGCGCTCTAACCACTTAGCCATCTCGCCACAATCTTGTAACAACCTTTCAGGGCGTGGCTACCATGCCACCCAAAGGAACCACGAGGGCTGAGATACCGCCAGGTTGCCGACAGGAGCAGTCGCACTATCGACCTTGCAGTCAGTCACTGAGCTATCTCGAGCTTTTCGACACACACTTAAAAACAGCGATAAGTAATCGACAGGTGGCCGAAACCGTTTCGGCTACATAACCAAAGGATTCTCATAGCGCGTAATATCCGACGGTAGGAAATGCCAATCGGTCGCCGATTTTTCCTTGAACACGGTGTTGAAAAGACGTTAATTTATAGCGCAATCCCGGATGACGTGATAGCGTTCGTTTTTGTTGGTCCCAGCACACTGAAAAGTACACTACACGTCTCCATGGGGATTCGAACATATATTCAATATATATATATATAATATATATATATATATATATATATGTATATATATATAAAGGCACTGTGAAGTATCATCATTATCAGCTGTAAGAACCGCGTACTTGTCGTACAGTGGTTATGGCTGCCACAGCTTCATTCACCGAGGATTTGGGGAGGTGGGGTAGGTAGCTGCGCATTGGAGGCGGCAGCTGATAAATTGGTGCATAAATACAGGACTGACAGTGGACTTTTAAGTGGGGGCATTGGGAAGGGAGCTATGCATTAAAGGCAATAGATTGGATGCACAAGCGCCATTGAGGGCGCGACTGGGCCATATCTGACAGCGTCTCTAACCATTGATGTGTCCCTTCTCGGGGTCCCCATCCAGGGGGACGGCAATAACCAGCGCAGCTGAGTTAGCTGGTAATGGCTTTCACACTTTGGTGGCAAGTCATTGTTTGACCTCTCCTGGCTCGTTTCCACTCTTCACGTGGTTGTGCGAAAAGAACCCTTCGAGGAAGTCGGTCGACTGGCATACTGAGCACGTGGCCAAGCCGGCGCAACTTATGCACTGTGATCAGTTCATCTATCTACTGTAAACTATGCCCATGAGACGTTTTTGTAGAAGGCTGCAAGGGGTTTGTTATGAACTTTCGTATCTAGGACAGTGTAGTAGGATTTAACAGAGCCATATGTATCCATCTATATTGCCTAACCATATTGGCCGGCACGAAGTGAGCTCCAACACCTGGAAACCTTGACCAACTCTGCTGCTGAGCTGAGACGATGTAAATTGAGTCGTCATCCGGCACGTTCGCCTGAGCGTTGCCTTCCCTGACGTCATAAGCCGTCAGGATGTCTTTCGTAGCTGAAACATTGACGACCATCTACAACATATTTATAGCTAGTGTAATCGACCCTTATTTGAGCATTTCCGGCTTAAGATGCCAAAATTTGGAAACTAACAGTTGATTGACGTGAGGAGGTGGGATTTAGTGACGTAACCAAACAAACAAAGTACAGACGACTAGAACAACCCAGTTTCTTGTGCATTCCCATGCGGATGACTGACCATGACCGGAATTCGAGTAATGTTCATGCGTTAAAGTAGGACTCTTAAGGCCATCGTCTTTAGTTGGTACAGAAGCTAAACGAGAGTAGGAAAAGGGAATACAGCAGGCACTCTAGAGAATGGGCACCTTCAAACGAAGGAGTGATCCTAAACTTTTTGGTGGGAAAGGACATCGGTGGACACGAAACTGCTTGGCCACGTGCTCCGTATGCCAGTCGACCGACTTCCTCGAAGGGTTCTTTTCGCATAACCACGTGAAGGGTGGAAACGAACCAGGAGAGGTCAAACAATGACTTGGCAGCGAAGTGGGAAAGCCATCAAACCAGCAAACTCAGCTGCGCTGGTCACTGCCGTCTCCCTGGATGGGGACTCCGAGACGGGCCACATCAATGGTTAGAGACATTGTCAAACATGGCCCAGTCGCGCCCTCAATGGTGCTTTTGCATCCAAGCTATTGCCTTCAATGCATAGCTCCCTTACCAATCCCCCTACTTGACAGTCCGCTGACAATGCTGTATTTACGCACCAATTTATCAGCTGCCGCCTTCAATGCGCAGCTACCTACCCCACCTCTCCAAATCATCGGTGGACGAAACTGTGGCAGCTACAACCACTATACGACAAGTACGCGGTTTTTTTACAGCTGATAATGATGATGATGGATGATGATCCTAAACTACACACAAATCGTACTGTTACGTTCCCCCGCCCCCGAGTACAAACAAGTTTGAAGGAATCTCCCTAGTCTCGAAATAGCACATGTTTGGGACCAACCAGCATGAACAGTGGAGAGTAGGCTAACAAGGTCCTTTGGTCGACCTACCAAGTCTGGTGCCTGGAACGGTGTGGAAGGATGGATTGGACAATAGAGTAGCGAAGCGTCTGAAGGCAGTCTGTTGGGTATATCCATGGTGGAATAGGTTGACTGCGACTGGGGATGCAAAGTGAGCCAATGAATGTATTCACTGAGTCGGATCGCGTATAGCTGGCGCTCGTCAGACAGCTGACCATCATTGGTGGATGAAAGTTCCGCCTCGGCAGAGTGCGCGCGATGGAAGAAACGCTTCCTGAAAAAATAAACAACCAACACAGGGGTAAGAACAGAGCGCTGGGGAAAACAAGAGTGCGTGCTGAAATTGCGTGCGTGTTGGAATCGAGCCAATTGCAATGAAGAGCAAAGGAGCAAATGCAAGGACGAAAATCCACGGATAGGCATACATCTTTGGAATCCGATAGGCTGCTGACAGGGGGTGCCACAATAACGGTTTCGTTATGTTGCAGTGGAAACCGCTGTCTGCTCAACGCAGTGAGGACATAAGTAGTAAAGAGCAAAGCAATTGTTGTCTACTTTTAAGCAGGCAACACGACAGAGCCTACTGATCAAAATCGGGCGTAGCGCAAAACGGTCAACGCTGAAAGCGGTCAACTGGGGCAGCAGTTTAAGCTACAGGGTTCAGTGCGGACTGGCCGCTTAGTAAGTAGTCACAAACAACCAAGACAATGTACGACTATGTGGTGAGCGCGTTGATGAATGACTGGGGAAGGGGATAATGATAATCATCAACAGCTGTAAGCCGAGTACAAGTTGTACAGTGGCCGCAGTCAATAAAGTTTTGTTCATCGATGATGGGTGAATCTGGGAGTGACGAGGGGATCGGGGGGGGGAGTTAACAGGTTGGATTCACGAGTGCCATTGAATGCGACTGGTCCCTAACCACTGACAAGTCCAGTCCTCATTCAGGGAGAAGGAAATGACCAAGGCGGGAGAATTCGCCGGTTTTACACTTTGCCGCAAAGTCATGACTTGACCTCGTCTGAGTCGTTTCCACCCTCCAATGGTTGTGCGTGTTGTACGGCAGTGGAGCACCAGTGCCAACACCGATGAATATGATGTGTGCGTTTGGTGGGAGATGGGAGTTTGAAGATGAAATCACCCATTGAAGAACCAATAGTTGGATGGCGAGCGTCGATAAAGATAAAGATGAACCTAAACAAGAGTCTGACAGTAGTCAGTCCAGCGTCTGACACAGTGAATTAATCGCAAAGCAACAACAAAGACTTCGGAAGCTATGGAAGAGGCCATGGTAGAATAGTACACGCATAGTGCATTACTGCACCTACACAAGAAAACGGTGCAGTAACGAAGACAGGTCGAACCGTTGTGCGCAGCTACACGCGCGTTGCAGCGTGTGTTCAACTCCTCATCAAGACATTCCGGGCACAGCTGTACTGCAAAACCGATAGCGAACAAAAAACAAACTGCGGATGCCATTAACACGCGCAAAGTCTGAGTGGTTGGATAGCGAACGTGATCCGGAGCACGAGAATACAAGTGAAGCACACCGCGTCCGAAAAAACTTACCTCCTTCGACGAACTCTTGTCCAAAACCTAGATTGTTGCAGTTTTAATACAAGATTAGGTATGTAGAGAGGAAAACGGGCTAGATCCCATATGAATCAGTAAAACAATGGATTGTGGAATAGACTGTGGAATTCCAAATGCGTCAAAATATTGGTAGGTCGGGTACGTTTATTTTTGTAAATCAGATGACTATTGCCCTGTTCGCTGACTTTCGTAATTAACTTGAAAGTATTTCGTCACTAAACGAGGAGACGTCTTCGGACCGCGGTTGAATGCGCACTTCCACTTTACCCGTGTGCATGTAAATAGCGTTTGGAGATCAAATTGAGGCCATCTAGTTAAACGACCGACGCTAGGACACCAGCCATTACAATGGACGGTGCAACCAACCAGTCGAGAAGATCGGAACACAACACAATGAAAATTGAGAAGGAGTTAGTCGAAAGGCTGCCAAAAATAGAATGTATCTGGATAACCAATCAAATCAAACGGACCGACGAGCTCACTGGTACGCTGTTCCCGAATTAACCAAGCACGTTACGAGATAACTGATACTCTTCAGATGCTATATAAACGTGCACAGGTGAGGAGGGAGTGCCCATCCAAACGCGCACTGATGTCTCCTCATTTGGTGGCGAGGTGTTTACAATTTAATTGCGTAGTTTGGTGAAAAACAGCCACTTGATCACCAGCTGTGGAACTCACCACCACAAATGCACAGAGGACGTTAATCACAGATAGGCATACGGAAGTTTTTCGGAGAGAACTGAACGCATACATTGTTTATTTGAGTGTAGTGTTTAAAGGAAGGCCCTCCGGAGGTTTGTTGCGCCATACAGGTTGCACTTTTGGACTACTACTCACCGTTCCAACCCAGGTTATTGCCAGCCAACTTCATTTTTTCACCTAGGGACACACTACAGCTAAATACCAAATCGTGGTGGTGTCAAGTAAAATGCAGGAACTTCCAAAGAGAGTAAACCGTAAAGTTGTGGAGCTTAGAGCTTCGCTCTAAGTGAGAGTGGTGGGGGATTTGGAACTTTCAGATGAATCAATTAAGACAGCGAAAAAGGAAGAACAAAGATTCTGACTAACCGCTTTAGCTGAACTCTAAAAGGGGACGAGATGGCTCAGTGGTTAGAGCGCGAATTTACTGACTGGAAGGTCCGTGGTTCGAACCCGATCTCTGCACCTCGACTTCTTCTGTCTAGGCCTGGGCAACCTGGCAGTGTCCCGGCCCTGGTGCTTCCTTCAGGTGGCATGGCAGCTAGGCACCGAAGGAATGTTACAGCTGAACGATTATCTTTTTTCAACTCTAAAAGGCCCAACTTCCGACTACCGCTTTCTACAATTGGGCAGTGAATTGGTCGTTGAGTCTACGGATCACAGACAACCAGGCATGACAGGTAGTTCGACGGACAAGACTGTGTTCCCCAATGTGTATAGGATATGTTTTCCTACTGACTATTCGCACCCATACGTGGTTAAACCCTGTTCCGGGTATGATTGCTTAGCAGGTGTGAAAAATGCCATCTCACAGGTGAGACTTGTAGGCTGTTCACGAAGAACTGAAGAATGCTCCAAAACAGAAAATAGAAAACAAAATGGACGGAGGACGCTACCGCTTAATCTCACAGTTGGAATGTAAAAAAGCAGACAAGCTAGACAGGGGGGCTTGGCGATAGATATGAGCCTGGTCTCACGGTGAACTGAATTTGCTGCGGGACACAGTCAAACGTGTACCGACTGTTGGTGAAAGAATCGACAGACTTTCAGACAGAATACGGAATAGCCACGATAAATAGTACCGATAATGACATTGGTTCTGCAGGCTGAACCGATACGGATACCAGACTGAAAATTTTGGCCCAAAAGAATTAAAAAGCTGGAATAACAAGTCCAAAATCAAAGGACTGAGCAGTGAACTGTACTCAGTATCAAGAGAGTATGACATATCCCGTTCCTCCGAATAACTAGACTGATTCAACAGGAACTGAACAATTACACCAATGGTTGGTTATACCACCACCGCTCTCTTAGTTTTCAGTGACCGAAACTATAGCGACTGGTACGCCAACCATGTACCCTTCGTACATGATTTATAGATGACAAGCCGAACTGAACTGAACTCACGAGATACTGTAATAGAACACGAAAATGCAGAGATGTCAAATGAAAAGACGAGAAGTAGGGAGAAGGTTTGAGAAAATCTCTTAAGAAAAGACTCACCGACGGGTTTCCTTTGGAATGGGATCCTGAACGGCGATGTGATGATCCGTTGAACTAATGCCTACAACCAGATTTGCTGAGTCCATTCTATCCAGTTGATTGGAAGAAACTGACCGAATTGGAATGGTGGTTCGATCAGTTGAATGACTACGTCGGAAGTGTACAGAAAACACATCCTCGTTGAAAGATCTATCAGCTCGAAGGTCAGGTCTAAATGTAGACAAAACGAAGCACGATGGGAACATAGGCGCCGTGGAAGAAAGTTAGCCATACTCAACGAATGATATGAAACGTTAACTCACATGCTTCCATTCTGCAGCCTTTTGTTTGGGCGGTATCCTTCGGAGACTGTCCGATCAGGTTTATTTCTCGGCTTTGTGGAGAACTTGCTCCGGGACGGCGACGCGCGAGCACACAGACACGAACAACAAGGAATAATTCGATCCACCAGATAGATCCCTTCAGTAGATTGACGAAACCGAACACCCAAGTCTGGATACCAGTCTTCTAGAAGACGGTCTATGTGGTCCACCAACTAAACAAAGAGAATCACGAAATGGAGCATTGTAGACAGTGAGTAGATACACCGACGGTAAACTGAAATGGACTGGTGTTGCATGAAAGAAACATTAAAAACTAACCGTGGTGAGTAGCTGCGCAACAGCCTCCAGGTTCGGTCTGACACAATCCCCGGTGTCGATATACAAATCCGGCACGGAATTCGCAGCATTCAATTGCTGCGGTTTTGTAGACCAACCATTGCTTGGACGTTGACGACGGATGAGTCGGTGACAGGGTATGTACAATTCGATGAGACAAGTCGTTTGCAGACCATCTGACGGAAATGAGATGAACGGTACAATTCATATTAGACTGGGTAACGAGGTGTTTTTGGGCACATTGAGTGAAACACCAACAGTAGAACTTACCGAAGTTCTCTGACACAAGAGAACCACTGGACTCAACGGTAAAATCAGAGGCCAAATGGGAATGGAGTTTCATCGGTTCCCGATGGTTGGCTGCGAAACTGAGCGATTTAGAATCACCCGACCTGATGGACGGCAACCAGCGCAGCAGGTGAGTGTCACGGTCATGGTAAGTATTCCGCGCAGCTCCAACAATCCCCGAGCGGTAGGCTACTTGGTCCGTAGTCTTCACCAAGTCAGTTTGACTGGGTTCTGCCAGGACCTCTTCGCCCTCCACCGCGGCCACCTCCTCCCACTCATCTGTGTACCAATTGGGGACACGTCTTTTCCCACCAGGAGATCGATCCTGTTCACGTGGGTCAGTTAACCAATAAGGCTGTAGGATGGGAGAATGATGACTGGCTTCAAAACGTAGGAAGTAGTCTGGTGGATTACGTTGTCTGACTCAGTGTCAACCATGCTATATCAGCTGAAGACAGAAACATGATGTTTCACTGTAAAATGGTGCAACTCTCGCTTAAATATGGACAGCTCGGGTGCTCAGTATGTTCGCACCCTAACCGCCAAGCTATTTCGAGCTCCGGGAATAGCCTATTACAATAATTACACGCTTTATCCTGGAATATCGATACTGCCAGGTTGCCCAAGCCTAGACAGGCGAAATCGAGAGGCAGAGGTCGGATTCGAACCACGGACCTTCCGGCACTCACGTGGATCCACTACGTATAAAACGGCGTACACCCGACAGAATGAGATCACAAGACGAAAAAAGGGGGACGCATCCAACTATTTCGTCCCGTTTAGTCGATAGCTGATACAAGTGAGCATCGGTATGAAAAACCAAAACAGTTCCGTCCAATGAACGTAAACGCGGCTATTTGTGGGTCAATTTGGTTTATACGACGGCACTCATACCTAAGAGCTTGAAACGATTCCGCCAATCGAAGATATGCGTACAGACAATCGCACAAGTGAATCTCATGGTCGATGCTTTGAGTAGGCAAATGACTGTGTGATCTAAGAACTACAGTCATAGTGAGCCGGCCTTTGGGATGCCGGCGGCTCATTTTGTTCTCAGAAATCTAAGCTGGATCTTTTAATCTACCGAGTGAACCGTGTTCAACCACTGAGTCGCTTGAGCAGTCCCTAATGAAGGCGAAACCCTTGTGAACACACTTACCTTCTAAAGTGGAAAAAACATGGCGGCCGAAGCAATTCCAACGTGTCCGAGCTTAAGGCGGAGGGTCGACATGTCAAGGGTACATTCCAACCAGAAGCGGTCTTTCATGAAGAACTAAACGAGGAAGGAAGCTTGGTAATCTAACCGGAGACTGACCGGGACCAATCCATGTACATGTATCAAGTGAGATCTGATAAGGAGACGATCTGATGGGACACGATTCGTTTAGATCCCATTAATTCGTCATAAATCAGTAGATAGTTTGAATCTATCCACCAGTGAAGCAATGTGCTTGGGCTGATGGTTGGTCAGTTAAACAGGCCTGGAGTCGCACATGGTTCTCGTTCACGCCTAGACGCGCAGATTCTTATATTCAATTAATTCAGCACTCACTCACTCTGTGGAGGGCGCAGTTGGCCCTGGTGAATTGTTGGAGGCGAGCAAGACCAATCAGACCATCGGCCAAGGACAGACGCATTCCGTGTTTCCATAAGGTCCACTCGGGTTTATCCATTTCCAAACCGGATTCGGTGGACAACTGACCCATCGACTGCGAGATAGAATACATCTTACTGAAAGAAGACAGAATGATGATTGATGACAGTGAGAACTGCTGTGGTAGAAGCATACAAAGCTGACGGTAGAGGGGATCGGAAATTTAGTTGTAAATATTTGGTAATCAACCTAAACGCGACATTATTGGTTGTGGTATCGCAGTTAGGTGTTGATCAGCATTTTGTGTGTGATCAAATAAGCTCCAGCAACAACTTTATGCCTGATAGATTACGGGGCAAACAACATGTGTCCGCTGGTGAGCTCTTGCTCACTGATTAGTCTCCGGTAAGCACAGCAAAACATGTGTGTGTAGCATTGTCCGAAATGAGTAGAGTAAACAAGTGAAGACAAACCATCAGAAAAACGCCAATGACATACCTACATATATGATCAATACTGCGGTCACTCAGGAGCCGGGAGGCCAACCGAGTCCAAAATCCCGAAGGGATGTAAGTCAACGTGTAGAGTCGAACAATTTCCTCACTGGCAACGGTCTGTATGGACCATGAGATAGTGGTTGGGGGGCGATTAGGTTTGCGTCTTCGTGGCCGGCGATTAACTGCGTTAGATGGTTTTGGCGGCCGGGGGATGACCTCCTGGGAATGATAAAATATGAAAAAAACAAAAGATCTCGAAATCGGAGGGCAGAGGTTCACACAAATTTCCAGAACGCAGTTTGATGAGAGCTAATGGATGGAATATTTTAATATTTCATTGGCAATTTCGGGTGTCTGTATGAATCAGTGCATACAGCCACAGTGGCAATTTTGCAGGGTGAGAGGATCATACAGAAACAACAAATCAGTATTGCTTGTAATGGAGGGAGGCCAACACTGAGACGAACACTAAGCATCAACAAACTGATATGACATACACCGAGTGTAAGGGTTTGCCGACACTAGCTTCCTGAGCTCATTTGCACACCCTTTGTTGGGGGGGGGGGGTAAGGTTTTCAACGGGGTCCTGTGGCTTAGCGACACTAATCATTAGTCTTTACGTGTAACTTGCCAAGATCCTCGAGAGAATGAACTGACCTCGAAGGGTCAAACGACCACCCAGGGATGGCTGAAGCTAGAAAGCTCAAGCAGTTAGATGTGAGAGGTTTTACTCCCAAAATTCTATGAAATCCAAGATAACTGCGTCACCAAATTAGGTTCCGTGACTTTTCCTGTTCTGATGCTCACCGACCTGGCTCAGAATCTGCTAACGATGCAATATATCGTTTCCTTGCAAAGGTGGCAAACTTAGTTTAGTCCAAATTCCCACCATCGGTTGCCACTTGCTTGTCCTGGTGCCAGTTGCTCCTAGGTCTGGTCTGGGTCTGAATGGTTGAGGCACCCAACACTTGCGCATATGAACGAAAAGATAAAAATAATCGTCCAGCTGTAATACTCGTTCGGTGCCTAGCTGCCATGCCACCCGAAGAAAGCACGAAGGCTGGGATACTGCCAGATCGCCCAAGCCTAGACAGGAGAAGTCGAGATGCAGAGGACCGGTTCGAACCACGGACCTTCTGGTCAGTAAATTCGCGCTTTACCCACTTGAGCCATCTCGAAAAGCAGTCAAACGTGTGAAGACTTTAAGATCCCATCCGAATCGATCAGAATGCAGAAACTGCATGACTTGCTCCAATTTTCGCCACAACACTATGCACTTCGACGCTTTGCTCACTTTTGTACGCCATAGCTGGACGTCGTGTGTGTGTGTGTGGGGGGGGGAGGGTTGAGAAAAAACGTCTCGTAGCATGGAAAATGCACTCATCCCAAGCAAGCACACAGTTATTTTGCGTTTCTGCAATAGATCTACGGATAGAATGCACTGAACAAAACAGGATGACAAGTACGAGAAGGACCTCGGAAGCCACAGTAGTTGAGGTTTGCCGTGGTCTAAGTTCAACCAAAACTACACGGCCCGTGTGCTCGTGCAAAAAAACCTGTGCCACAGGGATGCGTGTCAAAGTACCAGATCCTGTAAAAGTGTGTGTCTACTACAAAAGATTATGACAGCTGAGAGTGAGGCGAACCCACCGAGATCCGATGTAGAGAGGCACTTCGGGTAGGAATGTCAGCAGTGCTGTCCGAACGGATGGCATCAGATGTTACGTTGCCTTTCCGATACGATAAGTCGTCCCAGGACACTCTAGCCGCACGCGTCGATGTTGCCAATTCCGCCTGAGAGTTAGAACAGCGAAGGATACAGAGTCAACAAATCAAAGATACTGATATCGTCATTCAATCTCAAGGTTAGGTTTTGGAAAACAATCACTTACAGCAGAACCATAGGCTGACGTTGGTGAAACATAAGAGATCAGTTGTTGGCTTCGCACGGAACGCGTGGATAACAGAGATGGTAGCAACACACGTTTGTCGTCCAGCCTCATGGCGAGTTCCAACTTCAGGAGAAGCGGAACAATCGCCTCAAGGAGGAGACTGATGTCGGAATCGGTTTGAGCGATTTGGTGATATGGTTTGTCCAAACATTGCACGACCAGGTCAGCTAGATCTGATTCGGTAATGACGGCTGGGACGAGTTGGAAGTAAAGCGAAACAGGAAGAAAAAACATCGATATTAATCGACACCAAGGGTACGGAAGAAGACCACGTGTGATTGGAGAACAATGGTACTCTGTCATCAGATGCGCAAGGGAATGGACGCTGGAGGTGGAGAGATAAACTGTGAGGTACATATACGCAGATGCGTGATAACGCAAGGCCGATCGACCAATTACTACGGCAATACTTAAGAAAAGATGCGTGTGAAACTCATCAGCCAGACATGCACAAGACGGCCATATCATCGATTAGCTCTTGCTGAAAGCCATCAAAGATCACACATAGAAAACACGCCTTGTCTTCAGAGAAATACACGAAATAAAAGGAAATCACTCGTAAACGAGAGATTCAGTTGGGTCTCCCATGGAAACCAAATTGGCATACAAATGGGTGTATTTCGCTGATTTTCTGCAATTTGGGTTCAAGTAGAAAATAAAGCTGAGGGAATCTCAGGGATAGCGCCTACCTGACGAGCCCCAAGAAGGACGAAACCGGTCGTGGGCTGTCGAAGAGTTTTCAACAACCCTATGAGTAGTGTGTTAAGCCTTGTCTTTGTTCTTCCGAGGATTCTACCGATCAGGGATAGGGGAGAGAGGAATCCTCTGCTAGATTGGAATTCGGATGGGTGAATTTCAGGTTATGCAAGGGACGGTTGGGACCGATTATACTTACCTGTATTTGAACTCGGACTTTGCAACCAAGGTAGTTCGGACGATGACCGTGTACGTCCTGACACGAGAAAATGATCACCGGTTGGCGTGTCTGAGAACGCGCCACGACGAATCACAGCAGTGTTTATACGTCTTGTACGATGCAAACGAGTGAATAGTCGGAGAAGCAACTGAATCAGCCAGGCTGGAGATAGAAAAACGAAGGATGACAGCGCAGGATCGTTGAAGTGCAACAAATGCCCAAAATCGTTTAAAAATACCAAGACTGCATGCGATTCAGCTACTGATCGGAAGCCGTGTGATCGGGTAGAAAGGAAAACTGGAGAACGTGCACGGTTGGGGGGAGTCGATTCTTCGCTGTCTCCGGGGAAGCTGTGGAGTTCTGAAGTGACAGGGATCGGAGGGGGGTCCGGTTGTTGGCACAGACGCTTGTGCAGCTCAAAACTGCGGGGAAAAAATAGAACAAAATAATAGAATACAGCAGAATAGAATAGAAAGAGAACAAAAGAATAAAACGATGGCTAAGTTAGAAAAGAAGTAGATAAAGGACTGTCAGTGGTAGGGTGATGTTCAGAAGATATATGACACGAGCGGGTGGATGAAATTTCTCCTTTGGACGAAAAGTGCAACGCAGTTGAATGACTGGCAATAAAGCCATTCTTGGCATATCTTGACTTGATAAAACCTATTGACAGGTAGGTGATGCGGAATGCAACGCTGCTGTATGAGGGTACTGTTCTACTTCTCTGAATTGCAGTTACAACCGGACCGCGGATTTCTAACATCTTGGACTGATTTGTCCCAATGATAGTTCTTGAGTAGTTCATGCAACTTACCGATCTTCCGGTCGAACAATGCTCTATATCTTGACGGTGCCGGGGACCGACGTGAAGATACAACGAAATGGGCTAATTGATATGGCGGGCACTGTTAGAAGATGTCACTGATCAGGGAGTGGAAATAAATCGATATGCAATACAAAATTCCGCTTAACGTTTCCGGACTTGGTTGGGGGGGGGGCGGGGGGTAGGTCAGAACCGTACCTGATTTCATTTTGAATTGGTAGGGTACAGAAAAACCAAACCAAACAATAACAACTTACATGAATCTCTCTCGAGGGAGCACAGGTATTTGAAGGGTGTGGTGTAGTTCGGCCGCCATCTGGTGTGTACACGTAAGTGCCTGGCGATATAATTCCGGAAAGGTTAGACCAAGAAGACGGAGGGACGGACGTGGCCCCAACATCATGGCCGCGGCACCACGACCTGGAAAAATGCGGAGGAAGTAAGGAGAGTACGGGAAAGTATGCGGGTGTGTAAGTCAACTTTGCGTTTAACCTGGTGAACAACTGGATGTTCATTCCGTCAATGATCAAACTCAGAAACCAAGTCTTCTTTGCCATACGGTGAACATGCGGGAATTTATGGCGTGCAGCGTGGTAAACGGAGTGGACGTTCTGACATGGATCGTTTCGTCAGATGTGCTGCACAAAACCGAACAAACAGAAGCTAAATCAAAAGCCAGAGCGGTCGGCTTCGTCCCCATCGTTTAGGGTCTTTTTGTGAGTAGTGTTTGCAACGCTGAAAAAGCTTCACCACTAAAGCGACATTTTCAAAGTAACGAAAAACAGTTCAGGGGCTAACAAATAGGGCGTCAAGCAATTTGGGCTTCAAGCGTTCCTGAACAGGAATTCCGGACAGGCGGGTCAATGGATTGACACGAGCATAACAGCTACTGGATGACATTTCAAGGAGTTGGACAGAACAGTCACATCATTGAGACTGCGAATAGGCTCGTTCGTCAAAGTGTAATGATACAGGTGCATTAAAACTTTGCTGAAATAAATAATGATAATCGTTCAGCTGTAAAACCCTTTCGGTGCCTAACTGACATGCCACCTGAAGGAAGCACGTGGGCTGGGATACTGCCAAGTTGCCCAAGCCTAGACAGGGAAAGTCAAGAAACAGGGGTCGGGTTCGAACCACGGACATTCTGGTCAGTAAATTCGCGCTCTAACCACTGAGCCATCCGGCCCCCATTATGGTGACCGGGTAGTGATAAGGCACGAACAGCCAGAGTTCCGAGGTTTACATCCCAGCACAGCATTCGGGATTAGCTCCAATAAGCGCGAAACTCAGGTTCAATGCTATCTACTCCCCTTGGTATGCACCAGCTAGACAGAATGGCTGTTTGTTGTAAGAACAAATCCCACAACGTCACAATTAACCAAACAACTGGATACCAACGGCCGTGTGGCAATTATTCCGTGATCCGGAAACAATTGATACTAGGCAGGCCAGATAACCATCAGATTCACTGATAGGTGGGGCTCAAACAGAACACACCTTCAACTCTAAACGCATGTTTTAAGGGTGGTACTGGGCTCATGGCCTGAGTGAAGGTGTCTTGATGAATTAACAACGATATACATGTTGTCTTATCATGGTGAACCGGTTGTTAAGAAACCCAGCTCCAGGCTCACTGACAAGTATCCTGATTCAATTAATGCAGTTACCACTCGAGGTGACTCGGTTTGGTTTCCAATCAAAATACTCCTCCATGTCTGTTGGCCCAAGCCTGACATGTGCAGCCACTTGGTAAAGAACAGCGATTCACTCAGCACCTGAAACATGAACTTCGCCGTTCTCAAACCAAAGAACCATTGTAGAGAGCCTGCGTTTCATTTAATGAATGCTGGGCGGACAATCACGCAGCAAAGGGATGGGACTATCGTACACAAAATAAGATGGATTTTCATTCTGTAAGAAAATCCAAAGTTTCCCATCTGTATAGGGATCAGCACTGCGCTCGAGAGAGCTCAGTGGTTAAAGCGAGAACTTACAGAGGGGGGGGGGGAAGTCAGTGACTCGAACCCAACCCCGGCTTCTGTCTAGACCTGCACAACCTGGAAATATCTCAGCCCTCGTGCTTCCTTCGGGTGGAATGGCAGCTACGCACCGAAAGGGTGATACAGCTGAATGATTTTTTTCACTCATTCATTTCACTACTGTGCTATCTGCGGGTGATTGGTGATTTCACAGAGTTGTTGAAAGCCATATAACCTCTCTCAGCTATCACAACTGTACAAATTCAACCGGACAGTACAGTGTCGACCAATCATTATTCGACTATAACTTCAAAAGCCGGATGAATGATTCACGAATAGGAGTCCTAAAATCATGACTAGAATAGTATGGGGTGTGTGGAAGAACGCAGGTGGTTGCAACTGAAAATAAACAAGAAAACCGGGACAACAGCTCCATACGAATTACTTGAAAGCTGGATTGTATTGGCTGCCTTGTGAATGACAGTTAGAAGTTCCGCCAGTTGACTGCGCAAGTTCTCGTTCGATTGGGGTCGTAGGTCCAACAACACATGACCGTACAAGCGTGGTAAGCCAAAGGAAGCCAAGTCGTTCGAAGTGGAGAAACGCGCTCGAACAAGTGAGTTGATAAACTCAGGCGTCAATGAAGGTGTGCTTGAACGAGGGTTCCGCAAAAGACCGCGAACACCGGTGATATCTTGTTGTAAACCATCCACATGGGTTCCTACGAGGATGACTGGAGCTGTTCGAACCTTGGCCTACAAATGAATAAGGGCGATGAGATACGCAAGCAAGGAACTGGACCATTAGGAACGAAACGGCCCAGGAGAACTGCACTGTCCACGTATAAAAGACAGCTAAGATGTCCGATTCGTATCAAGTCCACCGTCAGAGTTTTAGCGACAGTATCCGTGCAACTGCCGAAGAGAAAACTCAAAACAGGCAATGCTTACCTGAATGTCCATCAACCATTGGGTAGCTTGATTCAGCCCATCTACGCCATCTGATACACGCCAAACAATGATAAACACTGAAGTAGGACAGTATAGAGATTGCTCAATCAGAGTCATCGTTTCTGAAGTAACATTATTGGCGACGGGAGAACAATGTGAGCCACTGGTGGTGCGTTCCCAGGCGAGTAAAGGGGATGGGTTTGGATCGCCAATATCCCAGATGTTGAAAGTTACATCTTCGCACCAAGTGAAAGCGACATCTAGCGACGCCATGGCAGTGGTTCCGTCGGCCTTGAATAATCGATGGAGGTTATATGAAAATGAAAATGTCAACAGAAAGGAAAATCGTCGAGACCCAATGACATTCAACTCATATATAGATGGGCTTACTAACAGTATTCATAAATGTCACACTTCCAAACAATCACGGGGAGAGATGTTAGTCTCACCAACTTCATCTGTGATTGTGTTTCTTTAAAATGGGTCGAGAGTAGTATTTATCTCGGTAGACGTTGGTTTCACATTCACAGCACATTGTAGAGGCCACAAAAGTTAGTCCCGTTGGATATAGTCGTCAATCAAAATTTTTGTTGCACAACCGAGCACTTGTTTTCTAGTCACATCCTTGCGAATTTACAGAAACACCAAGTCATACTGGCGACGGTAGTGAAGTTGACCCTCCATGCAGGACAAAGAAACAACCACCACACATATCAACAGAATATGAGTTTTAGAAGAAGACTAGACTATGATCCTGTCTCTCAACGGAACCATTTGCAAACTCCCATCTCACAAGCCGAATAGAAGCTACAATCATAGAAAGTTTGGATAGTCAGAGATTTAAAAGCTGTGTCACAGCGCGCACAGGTAGCCAAACCGATGAGCACTCACTGCGGAGATACTGCCGTGCTGTATTCCATCAAAAGTGAGAAAAACACTTACCACCGGTGGGCGATGCACAACCATGCGACTGACATGCACAACAGGAGAAGGGTCGGCGGTTGCGTCGAAAGAGAGGTCAGTGAGTTCGCCCGAGCATCCCGTGGAGGCCTGAGGACCAGAAGACCTAGCACTCACTCTGGATCGAAACATACGAGGCCGCTTGAGCTGTCCAGAACAGAACGTGGGGAAATAACCAATAGAGGATGATTGTATACTGACGGCTGGCAACATCTAAAATGTGATTTGGCGGTCAAATTAGCATACAGCTGAAGAGCAATCCTTACGAGACAAGTAGACTGAGCATCGGCTCGGAATTCGTAACAGAAGTAACCACAACCGAGTATCTTTCTTGTCCGCCTTGCTCGCTGACTCCTCAGCCTGCAGTGCCCCGCCAACTTGCCCTTTAACCCTCGGCAAACATTGAACATGCGCTGCATAATGGTCATAGCGGGCGTCAAGTTTGATTTCTTTCTCACTGCCTGTAGACTACCAAATTAGTCGCACAGGGGCAGTAGAATGAACCCTAAGTACAGTAATCTCCCGAGCAGCCCACAGCTCCTGGCTAGTTCACAAGCTTGCCACAACGGTCAAAAAACTCCCAGAGGCCACCGTAACAGTGATGACCTATCTTGAGTGGATGATTTCAGTAGTAAAAGTTGCAATAAAACCCGAAGGCCGAAACCGATCGTGAGCGGTCGAAGAGTTTTCAGCAACCTTATGAGTATTGCATTACGTCTATACATGTATCGCGATATCTCGAATATCGTACCAACTGAAACATGGGGCGGCCTGGTGCAGCACATTCAGTTGCAGCACATTCAGTTGCTTAGAGACACCATAAACCAGAGATTCAGTTGGGTTCCAGGTGAGTCTCTCGAAAAAACAAATTTGTTTGCAGATGAGCGTATTTTGCAATGAAACCCCTTGCGTTAAAAAATCATTCTACTGTCTCTGCGCGACTAATGTGATAGTCTACAGGTAATGAGAAAGAAACCAAACTTCACGCCCGCTATGACCTTTATGCGGCGCATGTTCACTGTGTGCCGAGAGTTAAAGGGCAACTTGGCGGGGCATTGCAGACTGAGGGGTCAGCGAGCAAGGCGGACAAGAAAGATACCCGGTTGTGGTTACAAGACATTGGGTGAGATACACGTACGATCACATTCGAACAGTATAAGTTGGAGCTGGTTAAGCTGCCGGTAGAGCGCGAACTTGTTTATTCCTGGGCGAGCACAAAGCACACAACTGGTCTGCAATAACTGCCATCAAATGAATTCGACACGTCCTCTGAAAATCTGGTGGGAAAAATGGGATACAATGAAGTCTAGTAACAATAAGCAATCAGTTCGGATGTAAAGACCGGTTAACTGCGAAGGTGATGTACACGGGACACCTACTCACAACTGGCATCAGTAGTATGTGGCCGCCTTCATGAAAGTATGACTATTACCCAACTTAGTGAGACATGCCAACGAAGGTGGATTTTATGGGAACAGCCAGTTAGTCGTCCTTAACGATCACGTGCAATCCGAAATATCAGCTAACCGAAAGCCAGTGTGGGGATACAAGAAAAACCAGAATTTTGCTGGCTTCCGAAAATCGTGGCCAAATAATAAAGCTTATTTGAAATCCGTCGAAAATAAACCGTCCTATGTGCGGCCTGGACATCATGGGTTGCTTTTCTCTAAAAGGGACGTCCTCAAGTCGGGGAGTGATAACAACTTATTCAAATTGTTGCACGAGGGACAGAGTGTGTAGTTGAGAACGCCAGAGTTCGGATGAGATCACAACCTTTGTTCGTTCAGCGGCAACATCCCCTCTGTGCACAGCTGCCACAACAATCAAAGGAAGCAAAAGCCTAAACATGAGCAGTCGAGATGCGTGGGGGTTGGGTTCGAACCACGGACCTTCCAGTTGGTAAGTTGGCGCATTAATGACTGAGCTATCCTGAGCTCGATCGCAAACTTACGCTCCCCTTTCCTCGTAGCTTGAAACCCACCACCAAATAAGGCCAACAATCACACCGTGGGAAGACGAAAAAGAGGCAAATGAGAGGTGTAGAGTGCTAGACTAACATAAGCCTCTTGAGGAGACTACGCTCTCAAGCAATTGACTAGGTGCAGTCGGGGAGAGATGGCTCAAGTGGTTAGAGAACGAATTTACTGACTGGAAGGTCCGTGGTTCGAAACCGACCTCTGCCTCTCGACTTCCCCTGTCTAGGCTTGGGCAACCTGGCACTATCCCAGCCCTCGTGCTTCTTTCGGGTGGCATGACAGCTAGGCACCGGAAGGGTGTTACAGCTGAACAATTACTAGGTGCAGTCTAAGACTGTACAGCGAAAAACACACACCTTGGGAAGGCAGGAGAACTAATAGAAGAACGGCCGCGCATTCGCATCCGCATCACTCTCCTATATCGGGTTTCTGGCAAACAGCGGTTGAACCGCCACCCACCGTCGTTAGGCATATCACAGGTACATCGCGATTGTAAGCCAACATTTGATGGTCCAGCAACACCTATGAGTATCGCTACGGCACCTTTTCGTAACATGTTTCCCATGGCACCCGAATGATACACGAGGACTGGCAAACCACAGGAGTGAACCAAAAGCCAGGGCTAAGTTCGAACTGCTCATTTGCGGATCGGTAGATCGGCCTTAATCACCAGGTGACACGCTTAGGCAGCTGGACCTGGCATGATCATATAAGAACAATCAGAGTAAACAACCGCATTGCATCCGTTTGACGTCACGCGTGAATCAGTACTTACTTGAGCATATTACTACACTGCTCCAACGAATCCACAATATGACAGGACTGATTAGAGAAACGGATCTGATAGTTCGAACGAAAGACAGGGAAACAGCAGGATCCAACCTAGAATGCAATGCTGTCTGACTAAAAGATGTAGGCCAACAGGAGAAGAAACAACCATGATGCCTTGGTCGATCTGTGATCCGAAAGGGAACGCTCATTTTTCGGTCACTCCCCTAGAGATAGCACCTTAACCTGTCAGGTCTGGATGTGACCTTTGATAGATATACATGCTCCACGAAGTCCCCAGATGGGTTCTTCACATCAGAAACGCTTCGAACAAACGTGGTTTGAAAAAGTATACCCCATATACTGTTTGAACTACAGAAACCTAAACAGACTCCTTACCTTCTTCCACAGATGCCAATCATCCTCCGTGTGTTCCTCAACTGCGTGTAACAACTGAACCAGAGACGTCTTGCCGGTACCGCGAGGACCGACAACCATCAGACGCGCCTCTGTGTTGGGACGCAATCTATGAAGTGATGAATTAGAGGCAGGAGAGGTGACAAGAATAAAGCAGATTCCAGATGATGATCAAAGTCTGGCTACGGTGCATTCTTGCCACTTACCCGTGAGACAACTTCTGGAATCTGTCCAAAACAGACTGCATGGTATTCGAGTCGCTTGAACAAGTCGATCGTTTCGCCGGATCGACTGCACAAGGTGTTGTTGTTGACGGTGCGCGTCTCAGATAATGGTCGAACGGAGTTTTATGCAGATATAGGGTGTGTAATTTTGAAAGACGCCACAAATCCGCAGGCAACTGGAAAAAGGATAAAAACCTTGTAAAAATGCCTCCGAACGTCCACCGGACGCTGAGGTGATTTTCAGATAAACCCAGTCCATTTCGTTACTTCCGGTCACAAAACATACAAGAATGGTGAACATACCGTAGTCAGGGAAGCGCATCCATCAAGAAACAGCTGCCGCAGATTATGTAAATCTGTGACACTTGGGTGTAAATCCTTCAGACGGGGATTGTTGCCCAAATCAAGTGTTTTCAAAGCCGGAAAACGTGTGGATCGTACGAGTGGATCGCAGTAGTCGTCAACAAATTGTGCACGCCTACTTGCCGAACAGAAGACCGAGTTGAGCTGAACAATATTGGGGAATGAAATCGAAAAAAAATAGTTTGATAACCGAACGACGAAACAGAAAGGAAATCAACCACATGAGTGGAAACGGTGGCTACAGGAATTTGCAACATCCATATAAAGCCAGAAGTACATCTCCTTCTACCAGATATATCGGGTCATTCGCCACTTGCTGACCACGGAGTAACACCATGCTCTGTGGCTACCCTCAGCAGGTTTACCTCACTTTCAAAAGGAAAGGCCATGATATCATTATGAATTCGTTATCGCCCATTGCGGAGAATGAGCAGCAGCGACAACTCAACAACAACTCCTAATAAGGCGCGTCAGGGAGCACAATCGCGTCATCTGAAGAGATGAGTAACACTCACAACCTTTGTCATCAACTTCCTCCGAATGAAACTTTTTAGGTAAATTAAAGTCAACACAGAAAAGAGCACCAGTCTCGGTAGACTCTGGCTCGCAAGAAGTAACATACAACCAAGGTTGGAAATGTATCGAAATACTGGTAGCCCGGGCGCGTTCATTGGTGGTTGATCAGGTGACCTTTGATCAGTTCGATTGAGCTTCGGCCTTGGCCGCCGAAAATTTGTTGGCGTTATGTTGACGATACCTTACCTTCATTGTGACCAAACGTGATGATGTGAACAACTTCCACGACTATCTCACTAGTTTAAATCCTCACACCAAGTTTAGCATGGAGATAGAGTCCAGCTCGGGCACACTCCCATTCCTGGACTGTATGACACATAAGAGTGGTGGGAAATTAAAAACTACGATCTACCAGAAACCAACAAACACAGAGACCGTCTTGAACTACTCATCAGCCACCCAAAGTCCGTGTACGCCAGTATTGTCTCACCGATGTTTAGTCAAGTCAGAGAGCTGTGCACAGAAGAGATCGAACGAACAGCAGGTCAAATCGAGATTGCCAACAGACGTAAAGAGATGGAATACCCAGTGAGTTTGATTAGGCGGCCGGTATCAAGACCCGGTAAGGAATGGCTTGGCACAGCAGTCATTCCATATAAAGCAGGAACATCGGAGGATATTCGAAGACTGCTGAACTTAGCCAACATTCCAGTAGCTTTCCAGAAGGGAAAAAGGGTACGCCCAGTTTTGGTACAATTGAAAGATCCCCTCCCGGTTGAGAGGACTATGGACTGTGTGTATAAAATTAACTGCAGCGATTGCACTAAGGTATACATGGGACAAACTGCCAGGGAATCGCCCACCAGAATTGGTGAGCATAAATGGAGGATAAACAAACCACCGAGAAATGCGAAAGAATACCAAAGGCTGATCAAAGACTCAGCGATGGCGGTACATGCGTTACACACAGGAAATAGAATAGACCTGGAATTCTCAAGACGGAGACTGCGATTCACAACACAGAGGCTGATAGCCGAGGTGGTGGAAATTACCGGGCACCATAGCGTGAATAGAATCGAGGGTGTGGAACTGGCGAGCGTATGAAGAGCGCTCTTAGATAAACCGAGCTGACACGTAACTGTGTGGTTTTCAATGCGCGTAGAATCATTAGCAAAAACAGGGGGTGGAAATCCAAACCCCACCGAAGTGCACAGAATTCCTCTCCTGTACACAACTATCGTAGCACTAACCCATGCACATAATAATCAATAATAATCGTTCAGTTGTAATATCCTTTCGGTGCCTATCTACCACGCCACCCGAAGGAAGCACGAGGGCTGGGATAGTGCCGGGTTGTTCAAGCCTAGACAGGGAAAGCCGAGAGGCAGAGGTCGGGTTCGAACCACGGACCTTCCAATCAGTAAATTTGCGCTCTAACCACTGAACCATTTCAGCCCATCCACACAGACGGACAAAAAGTGTAAACGACGTTCAAGGGGAATGTTCACGTGAAACGAATCGGAAAAATTAGACCCTAAGCTGGACCCAAATCCATGTAGGTTTCCCCACAGGTATAAAAAAACTTGGTGATCCACGCTAACACACAAACTCTCTTGGCCGACACTTGACACAGATATAGCTTGACTTAGCTGATTGGTTCTTTTTCCGCCTTAAATCCCGATCAACCTCGTAACCTAGTCACTTGGCTTTTATGTCAAAAACGAAACGCTGCCCAACAATAAATCTACAGATTGTTTCCAAAGTTTCCCGAAACACAATCGGGGTTCTATAGATGACGTTGTTTGAAACTGGTGAAGGGTTTGCACGGAAGCGGGTAGGACGACCCTATCTTGATTCAAGATCCGTAAGCGGGCTGATCGGCGTTCTGTGTGAATCACGTAAGCCAATGGAAAGTGATAGACGATGATAAAAAGCCGAACCAAAGTGAACATAGTATTGGAAGAATTAGTAAGTCCCACTTGGTTTCATCTCATGAGCCAGTCAAAATCGAATCACTTAACCAGAATGTGTGCCACGGCCTAGGAATCAATACTTCTATATTCCATCTTGGCGTAAACTACTCATATCACTGACCAGCTGCCAAAAGTTGAATGGTAGAGTGTTCGAATTCGAACCCCAACTTGAAATTCCTGTGATGTTTACTGCCGGTAAATCGAACAGCCGCGCAGTGCCTTTCAACTTGTCAGTGTATGCGAGCTGGCCTGTGCAGAAGGATGAGCACTGCTGACGGAAGTACAAAACCAACTTCAGTTAAAACGCTTACCGATGCCCATCGACAGTTCAATCTGTAAGCTTAAAACTTTTTACTGAATGGGAAGTGGTTGTGGTGAGTTTTGTTTCGCTTAACGACGGCATACGGAATAAAGACGGAAAGCTGGGTATTAAGGGCACCGATCTAACAGCCTGTGTGGAGATGTGGGAAGAGGGATGACTACTCATTTACAACCATGAGTATGATGCCATATCACTGATGATTAGATGGCCCAGAACTGTCAAGCAGTGTCACTCAACAATGGGAAATTATGACGGCAACACGACTGTGTCGGCACTCATAATACGCCGCGAAATGATGGGACAGCCATGCTTGGATTGTCTCCACTCCATAACAAGTATTCAAGAGAATTACATCCATCGTAACATTCCAGAAAATAATTTCAGTGACTATCGGCTTCGATCAATTGCTTACTTGCAACCAGAGATTGACTAGACTAGCGGGTGTTCGATTATATTTCAAAAGGTCACCGTGTACTAGAAGGCATCATTTCATCTTTCAGGTGGAGACATCTAAATTGAACACACGGTACACGCCCGAGCAAACACAGCCTGGCAGGGACTGCGGCCAACGAAATGCACAATGCGTGACTGAACCAATGTAACTCATTCGGAGGAACTTTCCAGGGTAGAGAGTACAAGGGGCCAGAGTTCTGAAATCATTCGACACGCTTCAGTGCACCCGACACTAAGCTCAGAGAACCATCGAGAAATAGAAAAGGACACATTTTCAAAAACTTCTTGCACATCCTTGGGGAAAGCGTACAAACGTGGCCCAGGAAACGTTGGGTATATGAAAGTAGTCCAACAAATGTAAGAAAATCCGCCCAGGTTGGGTGACGGGCGGAAATCTGAATGACTTTGGGCATTGTTAGATAGTAAGGACAATAATTTACTATAGTGATGGTAACACAAGCCAAATACCAAACAGAAGGGATATACAAGCTATCTACAGCAGAACCCCTCTAAACCCACTCTATCAACGACGGCCACCGTCTACAATGACACCTTTCCATAGACGCACTCTAATTCAAGCCATGAGCAAACGTAAATCCAACACGAGAATATATGCCTCCACGTCAAACACCGAATTATGACACCCTATACCACCCCTCTGGAACGACCGTTTTCGACCGGTCCCGCTGGTGGCCACCATATATAGGGTTCAGTGCACACAGGTGCAACTAAAATCAACGGCCAACTGTCTGGGATATGTGGCAGGGGTGACTGAGTGTTACCTGTGGTAAAAAGACGAATAAAACACAAAGTCCTTCAATCGCTCTGCACCAACCAAGTCGTACTTGACAAACGATTGACTGTAACTCCCCCTGCGGACACATGGATAAAAAATCTGAAACCTAAACCACAATGGTTCGAATCTACAATCTGACCAAGTTTCTCCAATGTCTCAGAAACATTTCGTTGCGGATCAATCGGAAGTTTTCGAAGGAACTGTAGAGTGAGGAGTGTGAAAGAAAAAAGTTGTCGGTGACGAAATAACAAGAGTGGGTCAAGTATGAACCACTAACTGGGTGATGGCTGATTGCCTATCCGGGCTTCCCGTAATTGCTCGAGGATACATAAGATTTATTTTCAGATTTTTGAGCGAGTGATTGGAGCTAGTAAAACGTCCCTAAAGAAAAGACGCTCCTGTCGATGACCGATTCGCTTTAATATGGAAGATCGTTAACATTCCTCTCCTATGGCGGTACGACAGTCAGGCTTCAGCATTTTTCAAGAGGATGGTGATGGGAACACAACTAGGTTTATTAATCATCAACCAAGAAAAACAGATGGTCACTTAATAGGCTATCGACCTTACCTCGCTTGGACAACAGCAGCACTGTGAGGGTGTGGACAATGGAGCACTCGTCAGACGCGGATTGAAAGTTTCCAGTCGATTTCCACGAAGATTCAAATGTTCCAAATCAGAAAGTGTCTCTTTATCATCAACTTCTGCCCCAGAAATGGCCACAGGAAGGTCATTCGTCGCGCTGGGAAAGTAAGTCAATTACAGTTGAATGGATAGGAGCAGAGTGAGAGATGTGGTGATTAGAACTCAGCCATTCCAAAGTCTGATTTCACAAAACAAAGGTTCTCATTACGTCTTAGAGGGTCTAGAGATTAACCCAGTCAACAAATGATAAAGTGTTGTTCTAATGCTCCCCAACACAGGTCAATTTTAGACCACATATAGGTTATTTAGATAACCACATGAGCCACGCACATCTTATTGGCTATGAGCACATTCAAGGTCAAGCAAAGTGGCCAATCACGAAATACCATGCGTCGTACCCATGAGCAAACAGGTCGTGCTGTATATACACAGGATGCAAGCCATTCATCAATGTGAATTGTGGACCACATACAGACCTCACGGTGAAATGTAGTTTCTTGACATTCCAGTGGAAGTGTATTTGTTTGACTGAGGTAACATCTGGTGCAAGCGGATTTCTTCATACAAAACCACGCAAAAAGTTCACATTGATCTACCGAGCACGAGGAGACATGCGTAATGTTCGTGTGGTCAGGACAAAAACGACAGAAGCATGTGAACCAAATCCAGATCAATCCTTTCGAAGGCTAGAACGCAACAAAAACATCGAAACCAAATGAACAGAGGGATAGAAGTCACTATGACCAAGTACCCTTAGCCTGGTAAAATCATCGCCAAGATGGATGATACATGTGGAATGCACGTGATCAGAGGAATGCGCCTTTTGACAAATTGATAGACGATTCAAAGAAATGAAAAATGAGGTAAATATGTAGCGTCATGAGAGAGGGGGCTTTTATTAGTGACTGTGCTGTGGCGGCTAATCAACGCCCGATCCCATCCGTTCCAATGCGATATTTACGAGATGAGAGCTAGCCTCGACAGGCAAGCCTATGGATAAACAATCGGTAAACGAAAAAAATTGTGCGCAGGGATCCCATTAATGAAACAGTCACTGCAGTCAGCATATTCTTCCCGTACGCCTGACAGGCGATAAATTTTTTGTCGGTTGAAGGAAAAACCAGTGAAGAACATTGATTGCCACCACTTTGGACATATTCTAGGAAGAAACATTGAAAAGCATTGAAAGGTTTGATAACACAACACCTTTTGTACCCACAGGTCGGGTACTGTTAATCGAGTAACTATGCGTTTAATTTAGGACACGCGACCAAGTCTAACTTAACTGCACAGTGTTACTGACTGTTCACGGATATAACAGCGCTTCAGTTCGATCAATACTTATCATTCCCAGCATCATCTCTAGCTGTAAAAACCGGGTAGTTGTAATATGGTTGCAGCTGCCACAATTGTTGATCTAGACAAATAGGCGGAGGTTAGCCACGCATTGGAAGTAGTCGCCGATAGAAATGAAAGGGCCGAGATACCGCAAGGTTGCCCAAGCCTACACAGGAGCAGTCCAGATGCCCGGGAGTTGGAATCGAACCAGGGACCAGTAAATTCGCGCTTTAAACGCTGAGCCGTCTTGAGCTAGAACTGAATACACCAGTGAAAGTGGATTGATGGTTTGCTGATCGGCCGCTCACGGTCAATTGTTCAAACCACTAGATGGAAGGTCGCGCGCTGTTGATGATTCTCACGAAAAATGAAATCGCTTCTCGGCCTTTCAGCATAGACCTACTCAACTTAGGGGATGAAGTTTCCATTGATGATTTTAAAATCTCTTCGCGCTTGCTTGACATATCCGAACGCAGTTAACTTGATGTCACGTGATTCAGCTAGCACAATGTGAGGTCGGAGTAGAATCAGACAAATATCACACTACTATCAATCTATAAGTAGCTCAGAGGAAGAAAATTACACAAGGTGAGTGAAACTTCCATCTGCGACGTCATCACTGGAGTAGCCACGTGATATGGATTCCGCAAATGAAGGATGAATGGCGCTACATACTGTCTCAGTGTGAGCTAATCACAATGCTGTTCAGCCGCTCGTCGCCGAACAATTTGAAACCATTTTCAAGATTCAGCGAACAAAACGTGTTTTCTGAGACCGACCATCTGGTTCACAACCTATGTGGGAGGAAACATGCATGGGTTCTTGAATGAAGGTCAACAGTTTGGTGCATCGAAAGAATCTGACCAGTGTCAGGAGCACATGGGGTTACCGAATGACTGTTGTGAAAAACAGACTACCTACGTGTTCGAAAAACTGCCAGAGCTCATCTTCTTCTGAACTCCGTCTCGCTTGGAATGTCGGTTTCGAACTCGAGAACGGCTTCCACGTAGACTTCCGGAGGTAATGTGCCACAAATCACTGATGCGATTGTGACTTAAATCCAAATGGACCAAAGACGTCGGGAAGAAATTACACGATGGGACGCTTTTCAGCCTATTGTGACTCGCATCCAGGTGTTGTAAACAGGGTGCCAAATGAGCAAGCGAGGTGATGGATGCAGGGGGTACGGTTTGTGAGACACGCGGGCAGTTAGATCGTTGGGGTACAAGAGTTTTGAGCTTGTTGTGCTGAAGCCACAAATACTTCAGTGCGGAATATGAACCGGAAAGATTCTCGGAGGAGGCTGTGAAATCTGAGAGTTGGAAGGAGACAGCTCATTATTTCATCATATAAACCTTCAACTCCACAAAGGCTACTTCTCTACTCCACTGGTCACTTATGGTGGCCTCTACGTAAAAAAAACAACTGTCGTGCGGAAAAACACGATACGAGGGAAGGTCAAATAACGAACATCTCATTGTCCAGTTCACTAGTGGTTATGGTTCTGCTCCATGGAAGTTAATCGATATGCTAATTGTGCATTCTGATTGGCCGACTCGAGGTAATAACATTCCGGGTAAGAGCGGGCGTTTTCATTTTAAACAAAACATTGGTAACTAAGTTTGGTTGTTTGCAAGAAAACTACGAAACTCGGAATGTAGCGCAAAGAACTGAGCGTACTTATTGCCTACCTGATGAAATGGATACACAACGTAGTTATCACTTACCCATTCTATCTGCATTCCGGGAGGGTTCAGATTGAAGACAAAAGATCGGGGAAAGTGCGTTGGGGACGCAACTGTAAAAGTCCGGTTTGCACGAACTAACAGATGAGTCGGCGTTAGATTCTCTCGACATTTCGAGAGCCTGACAAATGGAAAAGTTGAATCACAAGTATGTTTCAAATGTAGCGGATCAAATCAGATGTGCGTTTACAACAAAACGATCGGTATTAGCAGTAAAGGCTGATATGACGAGAAAACGGGGTTTCCAGCTGACGCTATCCAAGCCATCTCAGACTGCGGCAACTGACCACATGCCATGAAGTTCAATTTGAGTCAATGAAGAGTCACTCACCGATCGGTAGCTAATCATTATGATTACTGGTGGAAACCCCAGATGAGAACACCGGTGCTTCACTGCCGCACAACCATGTCAATTTATTTGAATAAAGACACATAATGGAAAGTAGGAAGATGTGGAGCAGCAGCTAGGAGAATTGTGCATGAGGCTGAACGACGGTAAGCTGAAAATACAGTAACTAAAGCCGGAAAGGTTTTTGACTGCTTCTATGGGATCCCAGGAGAGCGGCTAGGCGCGGTCAAGCGTTTTTACCTCCATGCTTTACTACTAGTGACACAACAGTAGACGGAAAATAACGTCAAAAGCGGCGATGCGGCCGAGAAAATCGAACAACACATCATAAACGAGACTGCACCTACCTGGTGTGCCCAAAGAAAAGCTAAACCCATCGTGGGCTGTCGAAGAGTTTTCAGCAACCTTGTGAGTAGTTTCCCTTATGAAAATATACTGCGACATCTCGAATATCGCACCAGCTGAAACATGAGGCCGAATTTGTGCAGCGTATTCAGTTGGAGAATACCATAGAGGAAAATGTTGGTAGCTCAGGTAGCGTAGATGGTCATGGTCGTTGGCTTGTTCGCTGAGCTGGGCAATTTGACTGCAAACGTTTCATCACCAATCGAGGTGACATCACCAGTACGTTATTGGGGAGCGTAGTGGTGCGTAGCGATGGGTTGGTGGTTGTGCACATTTTACTTGAAGAAAATCATAAGCGAGAAAATCACCTGGGTGTCCTCCCAGGTGAGTCCCTCCGTGAAAACTAAATTGGTATGCAAATGAGTGTATACGTGGTAAGCCTGTTTCAGCTTTGTTCAAGCACAAACAAGGTTGAATCGCGTGGTATGAATAGATTTTGCGAGAATTGTGGAAAATCTCGCCTCTAGTGTCTGGAAGGAGCGATCATCTTCGAAAGCAAGATTGATTCTGAGTGAGAACGATACGGCCACAAGACCGACCGGAAGTCATTGGACCCATGGTACTTGAGAGATAACAGTAGAATACCATGCGGTTGGAAGACAACATTGGGCATAGATCGATCGGTTTGTGTTACATACCGGACAGGTTCCTTTACAATAATGAATGTATTCATCAGCATACCTAAACACTAGGGTGTCAGGTAATCCTAAAAAAACCCGACGCTTCTAGCAGGCCTTTGTGATTTCATGGAGGTTGTAAACGTTGACTTATACAGTCATTTGGAACTCAGCTGAATCCCTCGTTTATGACTGTTGGGTCTAACTCTCGCAGGCCGTCAACAAATGTCCGGAATCATATTATACGTGATAGTACATATAATGTGTAACTATTAATACAACAAATAATAATAATAATAATAATAATAATAATAGTAATATAATGTCCCGTGTGTGAAATGTCAGCGTCAATAGTGACAAGACAGTTTGCTTGACCAACTGATCAATTTCAGTTGATTAGGGTTTCCTTTCTAAACTGATTATTTTTCCCTGCCTTATATAACATAGCATGTCGAGTAACTATTTAACATATCTGGTTTATCAGGTGCTCAAGGGGAAATCCGGGCGTCAGATTGACAATCTGCTAATATTTTTTCTTGGTTTCAGGCAATCTGAGGGAAATCTACATGACTGACTGGGCCGTAACAACTTGTTCGGCGAACAGATCAACCACCACCTAATTGACTACCAATAAATGCATCCGAGTTACCAATATTCCAATACACTGCTAATAACACCCTGAGTACGATTTCAAGACGGGTGATACGCAGCACCAGCATAACGCAACCGAAACGCAGGCCACAGCAAGATTATGGCAGTGTTCTATTTGTTACGATGCACTATACAGAGTGGCCGAAATGCGATTAAAGCCACTCCATCTTTTCCAAATATCTCAGCTGTCTTTTGAAGTGGGGTCATCGAATTGGGAATGCAGATCTCTGAATGGAAACAAACAGGTCGGCATATAGTGCCGAACGTTACTCAAGGAACTAAAATGCTAATGTGGGTCACATAGATGGACCGACAAACTCGTTCTTGAGCCCATAACCCCACAAGAACATTGCATACCCGACCTCAAACTTCCTAACACAAGTGCATAAATCGGTCGGTTCGGTTGGAGCCTATCGTACGGTTAATCACGGGCCAATTGTGAGAAAAGGTAAGCATGTAGTAAGATGGGGATAGGGTCATTCACCCGAATGACAGGTGGATCGTAGGTGAAAACGGACACTAAATATAGACGTCTGCATATGGTGAGTGTCGGGACGAGTCCAAACATGAAAAAGCACATGTGCAGAGTGCAACGCGTCCCCGAGGTCACCATCGGGTACCACACGTTTCGGATAGCAGGTGCGTTGGCGGAGCTTACAAAACACGGCTTAGCAGCATACGATCAGCGGAGTGGGTGTGAAATTGTTCACGGCAGCAACCTTATGAGTAGTGTACCGTCACCATTTTAACAGCTCCAGTTGAGTACACACAAGTATGCGAAACATGGGATCCATCCGAAAGCACAACATTGTGAAGCAATGAAAAAATAAATGCAAAATCGTTGCCAGTCGAGGCAACAGAAGAACCAGAATTCTACATAAGAGTAAAAAGTGGGATCAAGATGATAATTCTAAGCATGGGGATTGCAAATCGGTCATCTTATTAGGCTTAAAAGATTTCTTCTTCGTAAAGGTCAGTTCACATAGGCAGATAGTGACGAATGCAGCAGATTTTTTAAACTACAGTGAATAGTACTGGAATTCAAATTTTCTCCTTGTAATAACGGTAATGCGTCAGCTTAGTTTTCCACCTGAAATTTCCAAGCTAGCATTTCCGCCAAAACAACCACTAAAGGTGTATTAACGCCCAAAACCAGGTCAAAAACACATGTACAACTCGTCGAATATAGAGTGCATGCGGCGACAAAATTCTGGAAGTTCTGGAAACTGGTGACCGGCATTAAGCGGATACTGGATCGTGATTGGCTGTTGGATCCACAAGTTCGGCCAATCAGGGCTCGGCTTGATGCTAGACCGGTAAGCGGCCCGATCTTCTGGCCAATCGTATGCGGGATAGGCTTCTTGGTCGTAGCAGCGGCTAACTGTGAGCGGTAATGCGGTATCGGTGCGGAATTCCGCCCAACACCCTCGTGCCCCTTTCTTCAGAACGGGACTTGACTGCGAATCAGTGATACTGTTACGCTGAACTGCCTCCGGCGCCACGCGAAAAGAGACTGTGAGAGGCTCAACATTGCGTTCAGGTCTTCGAATAGTTCCCAAGTTTGCGCTTGCAAATCGTGTTGCAAAAATCACCAAAACCCCATGTACAGACCGCTTATTAAGTCCTCATATTTTCTCCCATTCAGATGGATGCCTCCTAGGGAAACCACTTGCACACAAAATCCGTCCAACAATGAATGAATCAGATGCTCTTCTACTGTGGGGTATGCAAATTTACCGGCAGTACACTCCAACGGCCCGGGTTCATTTCAACGGTAAATGTTTCATTTGTCTCACATTTCCGTAACCCACGAGCACCCATCATTGGTGCGTTGTACGAGGCCGCATTGTAGAGGTGAACGTAAGGATAGCTTGTAATCCGTATCCAATACCCATCAACTGCAGATTCGTATACTTAGCACCTATGTGCAGTACATGATCACTGATGAACGGCTAATGCAGAATTACAAAGGACTTGCCTTCTTTACAGAATAGTCGAGAAGCATGGCATAACTGTTTTATCCATATTGGGAATCATCAGCAGTGCACAACTCCCAAACGTACAGGGAGATTCGAACTTACAACATCCTGGCTAGTAGTTGAGGGCCATGAGTGGCTGGCCGGCAGTGTGATTAAGTTGCAATTGGACAGGATGTAACGTCACTCATCCTTCAATCGCCGGATCCACATCACGTGGTTACATGCTGACCAGCTCTGCGAGTGAGTTGGTGAGGGGGTTGGGGTAAGATAAGGATATAATGCGGAGGTATCGATTAGTCAAAGTGCAACTACTGCGGTGGTTTATCGAGGCCGTACATCAGCAAACTGTGACGTGACCAGCAGCTGGCTTGGTTAAAGTGTACTTTCCAGAAACAGTTACTAATCCACGATTTCATAACCAGACGTGCACAGGCATACGGCCACTCATGCGCACATTTCGCGACCGCCACCGTTTGACACCATCTGATTTGACACTGGCTACATCTCAAAATTAGACCAGCCATCGTTGGCCAGCTCAGGCAGTTGAGTAGCCGAGTTGTATTGACCTAGGCAATACAATCCAGTCACGACCACTTGCCACGGGGATGCGCTTCACAAAGAATTATGTGGTGTTTGTAACAAATGCAGGGTTTACACATGTAGCAGTTATCAGTCTCCGTTTAAGCAGTTGACTGCTTCGCGTGGTATCTGCAACTGAGGATGGCAGTCACCCGACAAGTCACAACAAAAAACGAGGCTCCTGGTTCCACAAGCAACAAATTTGAGTTTAATAAGGCAGAAAAAAGTCAGGACTGTCCATCACACCTCGATTGAGAATCGGCGAAACTTGAATCTCAATTGTCTACGCATAAGATAACACCGAAATCTGTTGGTTCACACAGGAAGATGAAAATGTGTACCACTCAGTTGATAACACGGTCGGTGCGTTAGAGTTCCAGTTGAGCTGCTAGCAAAGGCATGTGTTGGTAGTGTGAGGAGATTTGTTTTTTTTTGTGTGTGGAGATTTCGTCCTGTAAGTGAAGCCAATCTATGCTGAAAAGCCGAGAAGCACTGTACAGCTGTTTCATCCTTATTGGGAATCATCAGCAGTGAGCATCTCAGGAAATTCCGGAAAGTCTCGAACCCGCAACCTCCTGGCTACAAGTCTGAACTCTTAGCCGTTCGGCCACGAGTGGCTGATCAGCAGTGTGATTAACTCGCACTTAGACAGGATATAGCGCCGCCCATCCTTCAATCACGGGATCCACATAACGCGGTCACACGTGTGGACTGGCTCCTCGAGCAACGACTTCTCAGATGGAAGTTGCACTTATCCGGTGAAGTTTATTCTTCCACTGAGCTACTTATAGATTGTTGGTAGTGTGAGATTTGGTTTTTTGTGTTTATACGATGATGGACACATTTAGAAAATTGTCTAAGGCACTTCTGGAAAGGCGATTTTGCATGGGGATTAAACTCTTCTATAATTTCGTCACACGAAAAGTGCACAATAGACTGTTTTTATTGTTACAGCAAGGTGAGTAACTGAACCTTCACGGACACATTCGCATAATGAAGCAAGGCAAATGCGCAACCCATAAGAAAATTTGTTCCACTCGTATAAAGGCCACTTCTGGACAAAGACTATTATCGAATTCCCTCAGGGATGAAGAACTTTGTGGAATTTCAGCGAAATGGAGCCACTAAACTAAAGTACGACAAGGCAAATTTAAAAAAAGTTGTATCAAACTCTCGAGGGAAATACATGAAGCGAGTGGTGATGAAACGCGTTGGACTGATGTTTGCTAGTTTAGAACGCAATGTACGCGAACACGGGACTGTGTAAGTCAGTTAGCTTCAATTGGAATTCGGTTTGTTCCACTGAACCCTCCCTCTACCGACTTTTCAAAACATAAGTCGATTCGAATGAAGACAATAAGCTGGCAATGCTTTTTATACTGCTGGGTGAGATGGCTTACTGGTTAGAGCGCGAATTTACTGACCGGGAGGTCCGTGGTTCGAACCCGACTTTTGCATCTCAACTTCCCCTGTCTAGGCTTGGGCAACCTGGCAGTATCCCAGCCCTCGTGCTTCTTTCGGGTGGCATGGCAGCTAGGCACCGAAATGGTGTTATAGCTGAATGAATTTCTGGTAATATTTTATACCGCACTGAACGTCCAGTTTCCTGTTGCTGTGCTTACCCTGCATAACTGAAGTCCCAAAGACGAACAGCGGAACGAGCGAGGGCCGGATCTGACCGGCACATAAATCTGATTTCCTAGTAGCATGAAATTGTTTTTTTTTTAAAAAAAAACGCAATGGATTTTCAGTGAGAGGCACCTTGAACTGGTGCACAGGGTGACTTGATTGTCGTAAAATACCACATGACGATATAGTCACGGCAACTGCTTCACGCTACCTTGGAGCAAGCACAAGGACTGAGATATTGTCGGGCTGTCCAAGCCTAGAGAGGAGCAGCCGATATGCCGGAGTTGGGTTCGAACCACGGACGTTCCGGTCAGTCATTTCGCGCCGTAACCGCCGAGCTAATTCGAGCTGGCAGTTTCGGGTTTATGATGCTCACTACCGAATTAAAAGTACGATAATCTAAGGAAAAGTGCTAGCCATATTGTAGAACATTGGTAGGTGGCGTGGGTTCATTCGTCGTCGACGTGTTTACCGCGATTGGCAACAGGCTTCCTTGACGAACAGTAGCAGCTCGAACTGCAACCCCATGCTTGCGGATGGGGAGATTGAGGTGGTAGACAAATCTGTCTACCTGGGCAGCTGTATCAGTCCCAGTGGTCTTGCGAAAGATGATGTTTCCATCCGGATTGGGAAGGCCAGAGCAGCTTTCGTGGACCTGCATCACCTGTGGCGTAGGCGTGACATTAGCTTATCCGTCAAGGGTCGAGTTTACAGTGCTGCAGTGCGCTCCATATTGCTATATGGATCAGAAACCTGGCCGCTGGGCGCCCAGGACGTCAACAGACTTTCAGTGATTGACCACCGATGTCTTCGGGGCATTGCCCGAGTCCGGTGGGAACACCGGATCAGTAATGCTGAAGTACGTTGAGTGGTTTTCGGAAGATATGACTCGCAAAAGATAGATGAACTGATCACACTCCATAAGTTGGCTTGGTCAGTGCTCCACATGGCAGTCTACGGAGTTCCTTGAGGGGCTGATGTAGCTGTCTTTGATGATGATGGCGTGAAGGGTAGAAACAATCCGAGGTCAAGCAGTGACTTGGCAGCGAAGTATGAAAGTAATTACCAGAAAACTCAGTTGCGCTGCCCGTTGCCGTCTCCCTGAATGGGAACCCCGAGACGGGCCACATCAATGGTTACAGACATTGTCAGACATGGCCCAGTCGCGGTCTCAATGGCGCTCGTGCATCCAAGCTATTGTCTTCAATGCATAGCTCCCTCCCCAATCCCCCCACTTAAAAATCCAATGACAGACGTGCAGTTACGCACCAATTTATCAGCTCCCACCGCCAATGCGCAGCTACCTACCCCACCTGACCAAATCATCAGTGAACGAAACTGTGGCAGCTACAACCACTGTACGACAACAAGTACGTGGTTGTTACAGCTGATGATGGTGATGATGACTAACAGACCGAGATGGCTCAGGGGTTAAGGCGAAAACTTACTAACCGGAAGGTCCGCGGTTCTAATCCAACGTTTGCATGTCGCCTGCTCCCGTCTGGGCTTGGGAAACCTGACAATATCCCAGCACTTGTGTCTCCTTCGGTTGGCATGACGGCTAGGCACAGGTGTGTTACAGCCGAACGATTACTTTATTATTACCCAGCCTGACCGTCATGCGACGGTGTCTTTATTCGTACTTCCCACCTCACAGCAGATTTCGCATCAACGCTCGGTTTCGCCGCACAAGGATGAACTGACGATGTCCACCCGATATATGATGAAATGTTGGCAAAAAGTGTGCCAGCGAGCAAACCAACAAGAACCATCTGGACACGGTGAGCTATCTACATTTTCTTCAACTGATGATTCCATGTTACCCAGGAAAGGAAAAATCGACGTGGTGCATACAAACAAGTCACACAAAATACGGTGATATTAACTTGTCAACTCTAGCCAATCCGATTAGGCGAGCATACCCACAGTACAACCACAATTGGTTCACACAAACGCAGGTTGCACAGATTGCACTGTGCATGCGTTTTATGTATACCCAGCTGTTTGGAAAAGCAATCTGACAGCATATGATGTGCCAAAAACTCTAAACAGAATGCTGACCTCCTCACACACACAAAAAATGCTAATTTTGACACGGGTCAATGAACCCATAGGACTAGCTCAAACAAGAAACTCTATCTCTGTCCAACACACACACACACACACAAGCACACCAAGCGCAAGCAAATGACCAAAAAGAGCAGTAGCTTTTGAGTGCACACTCTTGAAAATGCACACCAATTTGAAGACGAAAACAGTCACAATCACATGGACGACAAAAGTCCCTGGATATAACAAGATAGGGGTGAAGAGGTGGGTCTTTTGTTAAAGCAAACAACCGGGTGGCCATATGGAAAAAGCCTTTGGATTGCAAGCGAGGATGTTAACAGTGTTAACACGTGACGACAGGGTGTGAATCACGTGAGTGAAGGATAAACGGCGCTATATCCTGTCTATGTGCAAGTCACTCACACCGCTGATCAGCCGCTCGCGGTTTAGTGTTCAAACTACTGGCCGGGAGGTCGCGGGGGGTCGAGGATCCCTGGAATTTCGTGAGATGCGCAATGCTAATGGTTTACAATAGGGATTAAATAGTTGTAGATTGTTTCTAGGCTTTCTGGCACAAACTAACTTCATTGACATGACGAAGGTTCAATGGGAAAGGACTAACCCACGAATATGTTCCTGATAATACCCGGATGAAGACCATTCAAATCTAAGGGAATAAAAATGTCGTGACCCAAATAACCAGGCGTCGATAGGCATAAGTCACAGTGGGTAGGATAATGATGTGGACTCTGAAGCACCTCCGGGTCTTCATCGGTTTGAACTGGTTTGAACAACTGGGTAGTGCTGAACTATTTCAAATGGTGTTGTTGTGACTTGCTGAACGGTCTTGCAACTCTGTGTCGATTCTTGGATTTCTGCTCCACCCACTATAGTATATCAGAAGACACGGTAGCTTCAGACAGCCCTTTACGGATACAAAGGAAGATTATTACAACTGTATTCATAGGGTAATCACAGAATGTTCCACAAGGTCGTGCTAGAATCTCCGTGAGGGGCGAGAAGCGTCGAGTTGGCCTACCAAAAGTACCCTCAGGTGCCTACACATCCAGACGCTCGGTCAGACAATCTGGGGGAAACTGATACCGGTTGGCTTCCACCGTTTGGAACTTCTCCATGGAGATCACCTGGACCCAATCCTGGAAAGCGTACGGCACAGACAGCATCCAACATCCGCCTCATCTCCTGCACGCCTCACTATCAAGTCACACGTTGTTCATCCCGCAGTTTGTATCATCTGAAGAAAACAACATACGTCTCGGTAGACAATGTTTCGGCCGTCAGCGCAGTTGATGGTGCTGGAGGTTTTCTGCACCTAAAATACCTGAGGTACACCCAAATACCTCTTTTCCAAGTGTCCTGTTCAGAATTCGTGGACGCCACCCGGTACCAGCAGTAGCTCTGAGATATCGGTAATCAAAAAGCTGGAGAAGCCTTAGAACATCTGTCCAAAGGTGCAACTTCGCGCAACCATACAACAACACGGCCGTCACTGTAGCAAATTAGCAAACGTGATTCCTGCGCTAGCTTCATCATGTACACTTCCGATGAAGCGAAGACGGCTACCGAGGTAGGTAAAGCTCTCCGCGGCTTCAACCACTTCTCTTTGCATTGCAGGCGTATGCTGAGGGGGTGAACGTTCTGAAGTGTGACTGTGCATTTTACAGGTGCTAGGCACATTCCGAAAGATTGCATAATTTTGTTCGACTTATTCAGGTGTGCTTGTTCGTTGACTTCATCTTCGAAGATTGGGACGTTGTGGTGTTAAATTGTGCAATGGTCACAGACGACGAATCGAAACGTTTAAGCCAGACGATTTCGCACATGCATGAGCAAATGTATGAGCGTTGACATCCTCACAAGCTTGATTAACTTGTTTTTTGAACAGCACTCCGCCGTTCGACGAAATTCGCAGATGCGCATCGCAGTCGTAAAAAGGGTAAACCAACGAATGCTTTATAAATGTACACTGATCAAGTTCGATTTGTCCTTAGCCCAAAAGCTACAGGGGAAAAGTTACGCTACTGTGACCAAAGGAGTACGGAAAGGCACAATCAATCAATTGATCAACCAATCAAAAGAGAGATTCACGTGTTGAGAACATAAAGTGGCGGACGGGAAGTTTCACTAGTTATTTCGCTCAAATAAACCAACATGAGACTGGTGTTAATGTAGTGCGTTCAAAACACATCGCGCACCTGCATTCAATGTGGATCGAGGAACTAAACGTGTTTTAAATGAATTGGACGATGTTTGGGACCGATTAAGTAGTCGTCGTTTCAGAGAGGTTTGGTAAACGATAAGCCACCGATTGTTTACCAGACCTCTTTGAAACAAGGCGTGTCCTTTCCCGCAAGTAGAACGAACCACTTACCGGTGGCTAGACGTATGAACTCCAGTAGCACACGAAATTGATACTGGTGTCTGGGTTGGTATAGGATCCATAAATGGCACCAATCAATTCATCAAACCAGCACATGACCAAACGCATGAAGGATGAGTGCGAGAAGTTTTGCCTAACAAAAACAACTGTGTAGCAGGAAATGTCAAACCCGAGAGAAAGCCTACAGCCGGACGATCACGTCGACTGGTTAGCTGATTAACTCCAAATAGGTCAACGAAAAGACAGCATAATAAAGCAAAGGTTGGTGAGTTTTTTCTGGTACTCAACAGCATTGATGACCTTCTAAATCCGAGTCCCACAGCCATTCGTAATTTAGCCTCATAATCGGTTGCGGGAGGCATTTAGTAACGAACAGAATAGGTGGAATACTCACGTCTAGCGCGGTAAAGCTGGCAGACCGACCAACTGTGCCTAGGTCGGGTGGAGCAGGCAAGTACTTCAGAGCGTTCCAGCTCAGATCCAGAAACAGTATGGTTCCTGAAAGCCACATCTCGCCCGGCAAGGTCGACAGTTGATTGTTTGACAGCATCAGATGACTGATAGAGGCTAAAGTGTGACAATGTGTAGCGGGACAGTGGGATGGAAAACGATCCAATGACTGGGTAGATCTTTCAGGCATCGGGGTTTCGTTGTGCCTGAGCGGTAGATGGGCATTTCCAAAAAGCCATGGCGGAAGAGATCGAAGGTTGTTATGTGACAAGTCCAGGTAGGTGAGTGAACTAGCCCACTGGAAGCAATCACGTCGAAGATTCGGTGGTTCTGAAGGAAGGTCTGCGATGTGGTTCCAACTAAGATCAGCCTCCTGCAAGAGTGGTGAGGAAACAGAGTATGACAGTGTATAGTAGGGTTAAAAACCTAGGGGACACCGCAAATCAAGCGTGAGCACAGTATCAAAAAACCGAGTCCAAACAAAATAGATAGAACAATGAAAAGAAATGACGAATCGTTCAGTAAAGATTGAATCGGAACATGGCTCCAAACAGTCACAGTTAAGGTAGTATCAACCATTCGCCTCTGCAAGGGCACGGACAGTTGCGGTGTGATAATGGTTCACTCGCACGAGACAAACTACAGAGTGGCGGATCACCATGGAACATGAAGTTCACGGACGTGTATACCTCCCTGCACATTCGGCCACCATGCGAAGTCGGTTTGTCGGATTGGGTAATTGGTTTTAGAACCAGAGACAACACCTCGGTCCATGGTTCGAATCCCCCCAAACGGAAACCGCATGAGCTCCAGCAGGCATGAAACAGCTCTCTATTGCTAAGCTAATTATGACTAATTTAAAAATTGCTTGACAGCGGGAAAAAATCGTCTAGCCATAACACCCTTTCGGTGCCTGGCTGCCACGCCACCCGGAGGAAGCACGAGGGGTGCGATACTGCCAGGTTGCCCAAGCCTAGACAGGGGAAGTCGAGAGGTAGAGGTCGGGTTCGAACCACGGACCTTCCGGTCAGTATAATTCGCACTCTAACCACTGCCATCTCGCCATCTCGCTTGACAGCGGTCTGAAATTCATTTTCAGATTTCCACGTCATATCGAACTACATCTACGGATCCCAAGGCTGGACAAGTGAGGCCGCATGAAGTTTGTACCCCGCCTATTGTTCAACTAGCTTAGGGTCCTTTGTTCCGCACAAACTCGAAGAAATAAAAACGGAGAGTGAACTGGAGGGGAAATACAAAGACGATCAGTATGACCAACCTAAGTGCCAAAACATGAGGGGACAATGAGGCAATCGAAATTCACGACATACAGCGATAGCCCGATGATCCGTATCGAACATAAGACACAACCGATGCACACATATGGCCAGTTAGTAGTAGGAAGTAGTTACATAAGTCTCTAGATGGTCACAGAAAGTTACCTTCGTATCCTTGCAGATTTACCACTCCGAAATGCCCGGCATGTTTGTTTGAGGACCCAAGTGTGGACAACCTAACAATGGTGTTTTATATGACTTTTGTTTAACTAGGGGCCCATCATACAACTAAACCGAAAACAGACCACATTTGAATGGGGCTCTGTTTGGCCACGGTTTGAAGTGTTTCTGTCAATTAGGTTATGGTCACTGTCATAGACTTAACACACCCAAGCACTCAGTCCATTAGGGCTGATGACGTTTGTTTCGAGTAAACCGGAGAAGTTAAGCCCAATTAACAACATATGGGGTTCCATGGCTAGTCGTGGTTGGGTTAAGCAAAGTCCAGTACTATTCTTCAGCTGAATGTGTTGCAACAGGCCGCCTTATGTTTCAGCTGGTACGATATTCAGCTGACGGAAACTCGCGGACTCATGATTACCCAGGAAGGGCGAAACCGGTCGTGGGATGTCGAAGAGTTTACAGCAAACTTATGAGTAGTGTGCTACGTCTATACAATGTATTGCGATATCTCCAATATTGTACTGACTGAAACATGAGGTGGCTTGGTGCAGCACATTCAGTTGAAGAATATCATAAACGAGAGATTCAGTTGGGATTCAGGTGAGTCACCCATGAAAACCAAACTGGTCTGCAAATGAGTGTATTTGGATTGAAGTAGAACATGATGTTGACGGATACTCGGGGACAGCGCTTAGCTGATGAACTCCAAGAAGGGCGAAACCGGTCGTGGGCTGTCGAAGATTTTTCTGCAACATTATGAGTAGCGTGGTAAGTTTATACAAAGCCTAGTATCCTCAGAAGACTACCTCAGGGTAATTTAAGAGAATCAAGACACATCTGGGAAATTTTCCTCACCCTAAATAGATCCTTGTGTTCGCTGGTGGGCAACGAGCTCAAGACGACCCCGGTCACCGCAAATCCAGCGTATTCGGCAACCGGATCAAAAAATTTCGAAGATAGGCCTGTCTACTGCATATTTCGGTTCCCTGACAAGAAGCTGTCGATTGTTGAATTGGTGAAAACTGAGCCATATCATGTCCCTAACGTGCTGCTGTGTTCTGTGATTCTGTTTCTCATATCACGAGATTGATGTTAGTAACTCTCAGGCATGCGACGCTTCTGTCTATCAGGGTCCTCTTCTATAAGTGTTCGGTTGACTACGTGGAACCTTCTTCAGTCACTGTGGTATATGATCATAGCCTCTGTAACAGATGCATTTTCGCACGCGGGCAGCCAACCAACACCACTCTGACAACAAAGGAGAGCGCGCATTCATCTCAAAGGTTGATCACTAGTTCTGCATATAATGTGGTCTACTAGCACTCCGGAGACATAAATATAGCCTGCCCTAAAGGACACTACTCACAAGGTTGCTGAAAACTCTTCGACAGCCCACGACCGGTTTCGCAGTTCTTGGGGCTCATCAGGTAGGCGCAATCCCCAAGGTTCCGTCAACTTTATGTTCTACCCAAATTGAACCCAAATTGGACTGATTTCGACAAATACACTCATTTGCAAATCAATTTGGATCTCACGAGAAACTCAACTGAGTCTCTGGTTTATGATATTCTTCAACTGAATGAGCTGCAAAAAGACCGCCTCATGTTTCTGTTGGCACGATGTTCGAGATACCGCAGTATATTTTTACAAGGGGAACTACTCACAAAGTTGCTGAAAACTCTTACAGCCCACGACCGGTTTCGCCTGTCTTATTTACATCTACTGACAATAAAGTTTGTCGGTTTTCTGACAGTCGGTAAAAGCTTATGACCGGAGGAGCCGATCAATACCGGCTCACGCGACACAACCTGCGTTAGTGGTGGTGGGGGGTTGGCATCGCACTTTTGGTCAACAACTTGTGGTCAACTGTTATACTGTTCAGTCTCTAACCCGGAAGTCATGGGTTATAATCAGCCAGAATTCTAACATGTGATAAAGTATAAACTACTTCATCGCTTCTCAATACAGCTTTGCTTCACTTGCGGCACAAAAACTCAATTGAAAGTCTCAAAGACGACCGTAAACGGGGAACGCGGCGGTTTCCATTACACACCTATATCACCAATCGTTCGAATGGGGGCACAGCTGACTGTAAAAGAGGGTCGTTTTTCAAAGTGTGCTGTCAAACTACCGGAACCGAGTATTGTCAGTTTTGGTAAGAACCTGTCTACCAAAGTCCAGTAACAGGCACTGCATGCATAACAAGTGTTGAAGTCGATGTATTGGGTTGTTCATGTGATACTAAAACTTGTCCTGTAACTATCGAATCGTTCCGATTTGCTGTTAGTCTGTATGCTTTACTTCTGGTGATGGGATCACGCGACCGATAGCTTTCAGATACTGTTAAAGAAAACAGTCCTTCTGGGACAATTAAAGAGTGAACGAGTCCACATATCATGTC
>SJOL01010838.1:2373985-2394195 GCA_004794785.1 Opisthorchis felineus
CATGATCAGCAGTTCTCACTGATGCTAAGAAAGCTATATCAGCAGCAAACGATCGTGATGAAACACGCAGATCCCTTAAACGCTGAATGATGAATAGCCTATGGATTGATAGAGGGCATCGTCAATGTTAACAGCAACACCAAAAGAGAATGCCGATGCATTACTATCGTACAGCCATGCCAATTCATTTGAATAAAGCCTCACAGTGGAATGAAGAGAAAAAATGGAGCAGGGAAGTAGGACAAAGGTCTAGCCAAGCAAAAACCCCGGGGCGTCTACATCTCTAACACTCAGTCAGGTCATCTGGATAAAAAGTGGCAGCATGAACACCACTGACAACGGCTACACGTCATATCGTTGATTGTCTCCAGAGCAACACAGGGAGCATCATGTTGTACAAAGCTAGATGTGCACACTCGATGAAAGAACAAAGGTGCTGGAGGGGCCAGTAACAAATCTTCGGGAAAATTCAGTGAGTGTCTCTGACATGCAGTTCAGTTGAGGTCATGGCCTCCCCGAAAAACGACGCACCCATTGCTGTCCAGCGCCCTGGGTAACCAGAAGAAAACTGGTGTCCTCAATTTGGGCAAGAAAATCTCCCTTAGTTTTTGGAATGTTCGTACACTACTTGACACTTCCAGCTAAATTATCTGCATGCGACACCTTCACAAATGTCGATCAGATATTATATGTCCTTGCAGACTCAGTTGTCTGGCTATGGTACACGACGAATACAAATCCACGGATCAGACGTTTGACTGACTTTATCACAGCGTACCGGAGGATAACCCAGGCACCCACGGTGTTGCGATTGCCGAAACTATGCGAAAAATGTACCCGTCGCCTGGAATCCCGTATCCCCAAAGCTTGCCGTGCCTACTTAACTACGATGGCTGTTTACGCAGCAGGAGGCCAAAAAAAACCAACACGAAATTTCATGACGATAGCGGGTGACCGAAACGCTCCAGCTGGCGGGCAATAAGACAACACGTGCCGCCGACTGGGCAGGTTTGGATTGGGTCAGAGATTTAAAAACAGTGACAGGCACAAGAGCTTCTCCCACTTTAATCAGTTCGTTGTTACCAATCGCGGTTTTCGACATCTCAGAAGACATTCTCTGACATGATATTCAAATGACAGTTACAGGGCCTCTCAGACAGTCTATATTTTGGTGGGTGCACGAAGGGCCTCCTCGGCGGAAGATCGTAGACTGACTTCATAGATGTTCGAATCCTGGAAACGGAGGATGAAGATCACACGCCTGTTCGAACCGAAAATAAACTCCAACTCGCTGCTAGACGTAATAAGTGTCCCCCAAAACATCCGACAACCTACACTCAGGACCTCAAAACCAGTCCAACCTCAATACCCTGTGAAGTCAACTATGAAGAGTTAAGTAAACCGGAGAACACCGCGACTGTCAAACAACTGGAGTTTAAGGTAGCTCAGTGGTTAGGGCGCGAAATCACTGGATGGAAGGTCCCTGGTTTGAACCTAACCCCAGGTATTTCAACTGCTCCTATCTAGGCCTGGTAAACCAGACAGTATCTCAGCCCTCATGCTTCCTCAAGGTGGCATGGCAGCTAGGCATCAAAAATGTGTTACAGCTGGACATTTGTGACCCTATTTTTGTCTCAGATAAGTGAAGAACAGAAAAACCCCAAGAGAAGACGAGATCCTAGCTTAGGTCCGTAAAACTTTTGAACCACTATACGGGCTTTTTTGTTGATTCTGGAAAGATGAGTCCGTTCCGTGGTACTGAGTTACCTCCAAAACAGGGGGCAGAATGGTGTTTGGTAATTATTGAGGAATCAGCTGTATTACTGTTGCTGTCAGAAACTTCATATCCCTTCAGTTGCGACGTCTTTCCTGAACACTGGAAGCCCCCACAATGCCAAACCAAACTGGAAGAGGTTGTCTGTACCAAAGGTGCACTTGGCAACGAACATTAGCACATCGTTCAAAACTCACACAGCCTATGATAGCCTGCTTCACCGACTTTCCAACTGCATTTGGTTCAATTAATCGTGAGTCAATGTGAACAATTCTTTAACTGAAGATAACCCCGATGGGTCGGGGCCGAGAAACATTATTGAAGGCTCGCTCACGGCAAATCTCAACACTTTCGCCAGTAGTCTTTAACTTCGCCATCAACTGGTTACTGGGACGGGTATGGGAGAGATGATCTGGCATGCGGCTGGGCCCTCGATGGTCGACCTGGAATACCCTGATATCCTTACGTGGATTGGCGAGTGGGAAGAATTCCAAAGTGCACCGATTAACGGCACCATTCACCATTTAATAATGAAATTCATACTACGTTATCACGTGCCGGCTGGCGAATTTCTTCTCAACTACCTGTAGTTTGATGTCGGTATGAGATTTGGGGATCTTAGTCGAAGTTTCGTGGGAATGAATCCAATGTATGCATCATTCGAGTAGCCACTACGTGGAATAACCTACCTGTCACGCTGTCAACACTATATCTCGCACTAAAATCGACTAAAATCACCGGACTGAAAGGCTTGCTGTCCAGCGCTGAGACAGCACTTCCTCGCTTGTACCTTTCAGCTGAGCCAGAGAACCTATGCAAGAATCCGCGGGTCCGTGAGTGTAATAAAGAATGGGCTGCGTTGTACAGGAGTTTGCCGAGTTCTATGATTCCCAGAAGGAAGGCAGATCACTCTATCCAGCAACCAAAATTTGATACAGACGACATTCCTGTGATGTCCGTTAGAGACCTGGCATGCCCTAAAAAAACTGAAAAACACTCTAGCGTTTGGAAACTACTAGATTCAATGGCTGACGGGTGCCTATTTGAGCGGTATGATGGGTGCTCCTGGTGGAAACGACGGGAGTAACACGACCTGTAACGACGCATCAATGAGTCTCTGTACCTATGGCCGATAGTTTTTGAAGCGCATTAAAGAATCGCACGTCTGTCGTCCACGTTTTGGGTCAAGGCGAACCGAGTACGTCTACGTGAGCATCTTCACCGAGTTTTCACATATACAACCATATCCAAGCAACTTCCTGGAGTAACACAATCGGCAGTGGGACACGGAAAACAGAATCGAATTCAAAATTACGCCGAATTGCACAACAAACGGATGAATCGGTCCTATGGACACACGGTTCATTCGAATTCCTACTCCAGGGAATTTTCATTTTTCGACGCTCGCTCTACTGAACAAAGGCAATCCTGCCTAATTATAGAATATCTAATTTACTGATTAGGAAACGACACTGTGTAGACTAGTCTAGAGACAAATGAAAGCTGAGAGCCCATTGAAAGCTGTGAAAAAAGGATGCAAGTACATTATTCGTTCCAGGGTAGCCCAGTGGTTGCGATTCGCAACCTCTACGTTTTTAATTGCCCAGTTGTCTCATCTGCCATAGCATATCGTGAGGTATGGGTGTTGGATACAGTCCTGTAAGGAGGCAAACATAAATTGCTGCAGATGCATTTATAGGACCGCCCAGAAAATCTTGGCGGAGCGAGAGACGCCAAACTAAAACCTGGGTTCCGATTGGTCTGTATTTCGACCAATCAGAGCATGCCCTGTTACCTGTAGTCCCTTCGTATTACGTCCGGTTAGCAGACATTGGTTCGGTTAGTCATAGTTGTACGACTCGTGACATCACCTGGATAATACCCTTCTTCCGACTACAACTTGGGATGTTTTGGGACAGGTCTTGGAAATAATGTTGCCTTTCCTTCTGTCGCGGTCCAGTAAAGCTGCTGGTATACTTTATGCTCCAGAAATGCGACCAAGATTTCGGTGTTGATTGTGACGTGAGACCTTCGGTAGCCCAACTGCAGGACCACAGGCGGCTACCGGATGCTCAAGCTTGTAATCTGAATTCCACCGCGTGTCTGGCGCAGAATTAACTCAGTGTCCGCCGTGGAAGCTATCGCACAGCCCTTTAATCGACACTCATTTTATTGAAGGCACCCATAGGAAATATACATTTGATTTTTAAAGCATTCGGTTCGTTGAAATGTCCGTTCAAGTGAATTCTTCCTCGCGTCCGCATGGGAACATCCTCGAAGACCGATTTCGGCTTACGTTGAGGGCGTTGCAGCCGTGTAGCCATCCACCAACACGGCGACCATCACTCCGGTCGGTGCTGGACTCTCCGCAGAACACTCCGGATCCCCATAGTAACCATCTTGTGACTATAGGTACGTGGTTTATGCCGTCCGCCTTCGCCAATACGTGTGCCATATTCTTATTCAACCGCCGCTCCATACCATCCACATGATCTTTAGCTCTTTTCACCGCAATGATCCTGGACAGTAGGGTGATGACCGGCTGACATGTCTTATTCCCCTAGGGGTTACCCTCCAGTGACAACCGCCAGAACGGTCTCACCGGCTTGCACAGGTTCGTCCCAAGGTAACACCCTCCTGCAATCTACGATCTAGAAACCAACAAACGGGAGTCCAGTTACCTCCGTGAACATGGCTAGCAGCTTTGCAGCACCTACCCACCGAGACATTGAGTCTGCCTGTATCGCGCTGACTGCCTCGGAGATAGGGGAAGGACCGGCACTAACTTAATAAGCTCCGGTTCCCAGGGGCGTGTTTCAGTCACAGTCAAAAGTATGAAGTTATCATAACCCTTTCCATTTCAGAGAAACTAAGTGAAATACTAAGAAAACCCATAAGCCCAACACAGGTCATTCATTTCACCACAGAAACGAAAGAGCCAACTGCCATCTGTTCTTTGCTCGCCGCGCTAGCATCGTTCACAGAGCACAAAATTGTCCTTTGGTCTAACAGCCGTAAACCTTCTGCTGTAAGCAAGATTTTTGTCCCACTCAGGAGATGAAACTCGAGGTAACATTATCCAAAGACTCAGCACCAAATGCTGCTTCTCACGGCTCCATCAAATCTCCTAAATTCACACCATCTGTAAGCACACTGTGACGCGAAACGTAGTGGCTTTCAATGCTGCAGTCCTACATGCTCCGAATCCGAAAGAGGTCCTGATGCCCATCAGCAACCCTGGTCCTGTGTCCGAGCAAGGTGAAGTTTAGCCGGGTCAGCAGCCAATTCGGCTACCAAGGCCACTACGTTCAGCGCGAAGCGCATCCCGTATATACCAGCCCAAATATCAACCGGTGCCTGCTTTCTGTGGTCTATGAATGCGGCATAATACGTTATCCTGTTCTACAGGTCCAAGGAATGCGTTCCTAACACACGTATGCATCCACTGTCCAATTCCGTCTGCAAAAGCAAAGCCCTAGGTTGAAACCCACCGTCGGGGTGCACCTACTCCCTAGTTTTGATAACGGGTACTGATTTTCCTGCATTAATTGGAGGCTGCTCATGAACAAGTCATCCGCCAAGGCAGAGACAGAATTTGGGGCATCCCTTGATTCTTCCGGCACCAGGTCCATGTCAGTATCAGCCCAATTATTTCTGGAGTGTTCGTGCTTACCCTGTCTCATTGTTATACGTTTCTTATTTCTTACGATACACGTCACTTTCGCTGACTGTTGGCGAAAGGTGCTTAATCTCTCCTGGCCTGATGGACGTTCTTGAGAATGCTTCTGTAGCAATGTATGCATCCATGCAACTTGAGGTGAAATCCATCGGATTCTCTAAGCAGAGGGTCACCCGTGTACACTTAACGTCACTGTGAAAGTACCAAAAACAGAAATGCCAAAATAATATCCTTCCCCTCACTTAGACTTTACTTCCGTGGAGACCGAATGCAATGCACTAGCAATTTAGTCTAACAAATTTTCAACCTTGATCAGATACGCGGGAGCGTTAATATAAACGCTTGCACACGCGGCTAAACCTCATTTCCTCAGGCACATGATGTCAACTTTCTGTTCTCATGCGTGGAACCCCTTGGCCCGCCCTTGAGTCAAGAACAGTGGCCGACTTCCATTTGATCTTTTTTGTCCCAATCTTGCATCCAATCCTAAGTGTACAGTATGCAATCACCCCAAAACTACCCCCCATTTTTGGCAGTATTTTCGTCAACGTCATGGTAACTGGCTACATTACCGTCCAAAGTCTCAATCAGTTGTCTCTGACAATCTCATTACATTTTATTCCGTCAACTGCTACGACCTGGACCTCTCTGCGTCAAGTGATGCTCACACTTAGGCCTGGCGCTTAGCACCAGTGATGTTACGGTCTGAGTCCGACAGGCCGGATTGCCGGGACTTTGCGCTCAATGGTACTCCAACAAGGTGACTATGCTGCAGTCACTCACCGATCAAACTACCTGGAGAGGCCGCTGCTCCCGGACCTCCATCTGATGGCCACATTCCAAGAAGACTTATACAGAACTATAGTCCAGAAAGTTCACGAGGCAGACGCGACGCGACACGACGCAGCCAGATGGACCGCAAGCTACCGAAAAGGATTCGGCGTTTTCCGGGAAAGAGGCCTCAATTATTTTCCAAAAAGTTGACTATAGGAGACACAGAAGACGAGCTGGCATTTCGCAAAATGTGGAATCTCTCTATATCAGAAATCTGCCAAAGGAACATACGAAAACAAGCCAGCATTCTGGACCTCACCCGGAAAAACAGAAATGTGCCATTTAAATGCATGAGTCATCGCCGCAGAAACAAGCCATCTGCGTTCTCCATGAGGGACAGGAACGGGACACCCACGAGTGACCCAGTAGTGGTATCTGAGATCAACAGAGAACACCATGCAGGCCTATATTCAGCCCCATCGTTCTCGTCAAACCCACTCGTGTCAAGGCGCAACTACAAACGGCCTCTAGCCGATTTGGACTTCACGGTGGAGGCCGTTCCTCAAATCATGCGCGTTGGGGCCCGACGAAGTCTATTCAAGAATCCTGAAGGAAACATCGTACACACTGGCAACTCATTTCTTCCTGTGTCCCGTCAGTCGCCTGACGAAGGCCACCTTCCCTCCGCTTGGAAGGAAGCGATTGTCACACCAATCTACAAAACTGGTGACCGACTATCGCCTGGCAGCTACAGGCCCATAAGCCTCACTAGCGTGCCATGCAAGGTGATGGAACGCACTCTGAGGCGGGCCATCCTAGACCACCTTACCTTCAACAACTTGATATCTTCATTTCAACACGGATTTCTCCCAAACCGTTCTTGCGTGACGAACATGCTCAAATTTATGGACAGCTTAACCCAAGCCAAAGACGAGGTACTCATATCAGATGCCATATTTTTCGACTTATCAAAAGCATTCGATCGAGTCCCACACGCCCCGCTGCTCCACAAACTCGAGTCTTACGGGGTTCAAGGGAAGATCCTACTATGGATCAAGGCGTTCCTATCAGACAGAACATTCCGAGTGAAAGTAGGCTCGACCTACCCTTCTCCAGTGCCGGTCTCCATTGCGGTTCCTCAAGGCTCCGTTCTGGGACCACTTCTGTTTCTGATATACGTAACGACCTTCCAGACGTTCTTCCAAGTCCATGTCTACTTTATGCGGACGACTTGGAATCCCGGAGTACCAATGCCAGTGCCCTTCAAATGGATGTAGACGCTGCAAAACAGTGGTCGTTGGACTGGCACCTTCCTCTGAATGACGAACAGTGCGTCCATATGTCATTTGGAGGAGACTCAGCGAACGCCTATGTCGTGCATGGTGAGAATGAACCAGAAGACATCACGAGGTTAGATGCCAATAAGGATTTGTGTATCTGGCTCTCTTCAAGCATGTCCTCACTGCACCATGAGAAATCGGCCCAAAAGGCATTCGCCGTTCTGCGGATGGTTAGGCGCACCTTCTCCCGTATTACTCGCAAGGACTTCCAAATACTCTATGGGGCCTACGTCAGACCGCTTCTTGAATACGCCAACGAAGTCTTCTACTCGGGGCGCACGAAAAACGTATCCCTCACTGAGCGTGTCCAACGAGCTGCTACGAAGATGATTGCCGGCCTTAAATCCGTGGAGTACGAAATGCGTCTCACGGCGCTTGACCTCTTTCACATGGAGTATCGCCGCCTCCGAGGCGACCTAATTCTTACTTTTGCCTGTTTGAACAAGGTTTGGCCAGCAGGTTTTTCACCGTTGAGCCAGTAAACACACAATGATGACATGGTAAGAAGCTTTTCAAGCTCAGAGCGATATCAGGCAAAAAATTTTCTCATTTCGTGCAGTAGCTGCGTGGAATAACCTTCCTGCGACGATTGTCCACACTCCTTCTAGAACCCAGTTCAAAGCACTTTTAGACACTTGCTTATGCGATCCCTCGTGCTGGCAAACATACTGCCCCGCGCTGAGAACTTAAATAGCAGTGCTACACCCTTTTTTCGCTTGTGCCTTCCCGGTGTACGACAGCCGCTGAACGACAAGAACAAAACCTACCCGGGAAACTTGGGTAAAAGCCTCGATCCTGTGTATCTGTCCGTGAATCCGTGAAAAACATCCCGTGCGTTTGAAGCCCTCATAATCTTGCTTGCACTTCGCCATCATCAGAAATGTTACGGACACTCTAAACGATCTGCAGCCAAACGTGCACCTCTTGAGTGTGCTACGTCAAAATCCATCAGTACATGCACTTTTTACTTGTCTGACGTTCCATTACACAGCGCACTGCTCATCCAAAACATCCAGAGGACCTTAAAATCAACATTCTGCTGAGTGCCAGGAACACCTCTAAGCTGTTGTTCACTTTTGTGCAGTCCCAACAGAAGACAAGACACGCCGTTCTCCAGCAATTTGCGATAGAGAACAGAACGAACCATGGAGCCTCAAATATCCTTGCCGCACAGCACCCGAGTGTCCCTGCGTCGCCTCCTAATCATATCACCCGCCCTCTCTTAATGCGACCCTCTCCCTCCCAGCGCTTTTAGTGACGACTTGTCCTTCTTTTTCTACTCTTTGTTTATCCTTATTACGTGCAAACTTCCTTCTTATTGTAGGTAAGCGAGAGTGGCAACTGGCATACTCGAAACAATTGGGAATCCACAATTTATGCATACGCCCGTCCATTGGTCCATAGAATCGTTTTCCGAAGTAAATGCCTGTAGGGTTTCTTCTAACGTGGTTCCCTCCCTTCGTGCTCCTGCCCAACCAATCTAACCCATTTTTCTACCACTAAAGACACGCAAATTGTGGACCGCATCTCATCTAATTTTTGAAGTCTTTTGACATGACTGCGCAAGCCAAAATTTAGGATCTTTTTGGAAGCATTGGAACCCTTGGTCCACTATTCCTCTTGACTGTCCATTCATCAGCAATCGGTATTCTGGTTTGAGGGTGTACAGCACGCTTCCGCGTCTTTTCTCCACCAGAAGATCTCTCAGAGTCAACCGTCCGAACCACGCTATTTAATAATTTCACTGGCACGATACGATCCGTTGCCCCGGTTTCGTATGACCTGCCCCATGCAGAAGACCTGAAAGCGTGGTCGAGATATCACAATACTACCAGACATCGGTCGACGTCCTTTGTGATTGGCTTTTTTCAACCAATGCATGCTCAATCATCACAGGCTCCTGCACATGCCTATTCTCGGAACTCTGAACCGTCGCCCCAACCTGCTTACACCAACAGGGCTTCAGTGGATAAATAGCGTTAGCTACCACAAAGGTGTTAAAGCAATGATGAAACTCAAAAATTTATTGTCTTACCGACTTCATTCCCTGAAAAAATGACCAAATTTTCAATTTCCCAATCGAATTCTCATCCACAGGCAAAACAAATTGCATACATTCCGACCTTGTGTTTGTTCGTTTCTTCTAGGAGCACTGTGGAACTCTCTGGCTTCCCTCTCTAAAGCATGATGGGCATGTGGTCGGGAGGGTTACGAAGTCAGTGCTCTGTCTTATATGCTTCAAGTGCGGTTACCACGTCATCACCACCATCGATCGCAAGCCGACAAATGTGGTAGTTCTTCCAGTTCCCACAAAATCCCCAACCGCGTGACCACCCACCTAGGCTCTTCCTCCCGAGGTTGACATAATGAACATGCAGAATCTTCCTACCTCCCATAGTTGCTGAATTATGGAAACACGTTCCTGACAACGTGACATCCGCCGCTTCACTCCATGGCTTCAGGTTAGCAACTATTACATAAACAGACGGAAGCAAACGAGGGCGGAATTCGGTAAGCAAACACCACCAGGAAGTTCCATTCCGACAACTACACACTATTTACAAGGAGTGCGAGTGGTAATTTCTTGCCGACCATGCGCTGCCGGGCGAATAATTGGAAAAGGGAATGCGTTACAATCATGAGCGTTTGATTGGTGGTTGTCGTTACTGGTCAAACAAAAAGGCACCACTGCGGCTGGGCCTACTAGGAATGGCTGGCCCTAGAAAGTAATGCTAAACTGCTCTCTCTAAGTTTGGGGTAGACAACCGCAATAGGAGCGGCCGTCAAACGATGCCAGGCGCTATCAGCAAACCGGTAGCGCGCATCCATGACAGTCCGAAAAATCCGGCCCCCGGGTGGGTGTATCTGCAGAACCGGGATGTAGCGAGGCCTCAACACTGAGGAGCCCTTAAATTCCAGTCAAGAAGAATGTGTCGTCCCGATAGAACATTCTTACTTCATGATATATATGTGTGATAAGTATTGATAAAAGACTGGCACAAGCTGAGCCACTCAAGGTGCTGTAGGTCTACAGAAAAATTATCTAAACATGCCACAGGTATTTCAAGTCGCACGCAAAATGTAGACATACACTTCACTGTTCATCGGAGAGGTCATTGACGTAGATAAGAGGGCCTCGGGGAACGCCAGTATAGACCAGAGCATGGGAGGAATAGGTCAACATGACCTTCATTAGTAACGCTATATTTGAAATAGAGCCCTTAATCCATCGTAAAATTTCTTGAATGCTATAAGCAGAAAGTTTGTAGAGAAGTAGAATCGTTGAAACTTCATTGAATACTTTGATAAATTGGAAAGGATGGCGTCCGATATGGACCTTCCGACTTTGGTTTATGCCAGGCTCGCAGTGACTACGAACATGTTCGTCGCGCACGAATGGTTTCGGGTGAAGCCGTGTTACATCAGGGGTATCACTTTGTTGGCAATGACATGCTGTGGAGCGGTTCGCGGCATAGGGCCTAGGTATGGAAGCCTTCGAGTTCACAGCTAGCATTTTCATCAGACAGAAGTTTCCAGTTACGGGTGGCGGGTTCATGAATTACCTCTACTCTGGCATTTATCCACTTTGTGTCTAACATCCAGGTAGAGTTACTTTTGGGTGACAATTTGCGTTCTAGAGACTGCAAGCCTGCAGCTCAATGCTGAGAGTTAAAAAAGCGGTGATACAATCTTTTTCGGACTCACCTTTTAGGTAAACGGAAGCCGATAAACGACAAGAACAAACCTGACTCAGGAAGTTTGAACAAACCTGATGATCTTGTGTATTCATCGTCGACCCTTAGACGAGCACCACAATTTTTTTTAAGCCATAGGTTGAACAAAGAAAACTTTGACGTAATGATCCGGTATTTGACGTCATTTAGTGGAAAACTCAAATATCCATAGAGAGCACAAGTTACGTCGAAAATTCTCTATGCCTTCTGAGGGTCTGCTCTAGGCGCGGAATTCATATATTTAATGGCTACCATGGCTCACCGTGGCCTGTCTGTTATTCGGTAGAAGATTTTGTTGACAGCTTTTTACTTTTTTCTCACCATAGTAATTTAAAATGCTTCCAGAGATAACATGAACGCGTTAGTTCAAAATGCAGGGGCATATTCGCGGTTACTGTGGGAAAATTTTTCGTATCGTTGCAGCAAGGGGCCATGGAGACAGCCCGGCCCAGAACATTGGTCACAACTAGTGGGTATGGTGGATTTTTTTGTAACGATGGGGGGATACTGTGCAGGGCGCCCGGTAAGGTTCTACCTTTGCCGGCATGTTAGCTACTTGATGGTTACTTCCGGCTATCTGGAGAACAATCACCAATTATTCTAATTTCTTTTTGGCAGGCTCCATATCAAACGACAATTGACTTGGGACAAACTGAAGCAGCGCCGTGCATTGTTAAAGTATGGAGTCTCGTTATCGAAAGTACGGCATTATCTCGGGGATAAATTTTAGAAGGTGCTGTGTACCCCATATACCTACAACTCCAGCTTAAAGTGCGGACCCCCGTTGTTAAGTTGGTTGATGCCTACGTTTTTCTTATTCTGGTAGACGACATATCGCGGGGTCTTGCAAAGCACCGAGAACTTGGATGTGTTCTTTTGGTGGAGGCTGACGATGGTCATTTTAATCACGTATGTTTTGCCGCGCACTAGCTCTGTTTTGACGTCATCCGCACGTAGTAAATTCTGTTGCCATGCACGACGCGAATCGTTTTTAAACCCTTCTGAAGGACCTCATTTTTGCTGCACAGGTACATGTCGGTCAGCTCCCGCTTGAGGATGACATGGACGTAGATTAACCAGTCATTTGTGTTTGCCAGAAGTCAGCAGTATGCGTCCAGGTGTAAGCTGTTTGACTTGTACAGCGGTACGCTTGCTGTTCCGAGCTCCGTCGTCTCATACTTGAGTGTTCGCTAACCGTTTACCTTCTTCCAGACAGCTTGTGCGCAGCGCGGGTTGGAAAACTTTGGATTGCCTTGAAAACGAAAACGGGCGTTTGGGAAGTTGCGCGCCTTATACCGACGACCTGGTACACGCTATCCAGAAGTTCCCGAGGACAACGGGTGGCTCATGAACGAGTATACGATTCACAGCATACGATTGTGGCTGGCGAGAAATTGGGGACGGAAACATCACATGACGACAACCAGGTTCTCTGACCCACCGGCACACGCACGCCCAAAACTTAAGTACCATCTTGCTGACCAGTGCAAGGCGAGAAACGCGTTGTCAGTAGTAGCTGGTTTTTTGTGAAAACCCCCGAACGTTCTCAAACGGTCAACATCTCGCCAGGCACCCGCGCGTGCACCTTCCATCAGTTCGTGTGACAACGTTGTGTACAATTGTTATCGGTATTCACATACCACCCGACCCCCTAAAGTAAGCGTAATCTTCAACAGCAGATTGCCCTGGACGGTTTCCTATTCATCACTAATGGCTGGCTGGATACAACCTACCATGGCAAGCTGTACCTTTGTCTCTGTTTCCCTAGCCACAGCCGTCAAGTGCAGAAACAATGCGCAAGCAGCTAAAACTCTTTTTTGGCAAAGTAAATTCGTTGCAGTCACGCAAAGCCACAAGATCTTCGAACATCTGATTGTTAGCACACCGCTACTGTTACGCCAAAACTACCGGCTCAGTAAGTCAGCCTCTGGCGTTGTAGGAAAATGGTCTCTAACCTAGATGACATGGTACGCTAACGGACGATATTCGCTGTGCTCCCTGTGGCCTCCGACGTATCCTGCTGATCTCCAAGTTTGGCTGGAAGGATCAACACTCCACGGGTATTAATGTGACAACCAATCTTGTCCGCTATGTGGAGGAGAACTGCAAACTTGTTCACTAGCTGGGTGCGCGCGTAGCACCGATGTCACTTACTTTGGTCGGCAGTCCGCCCTCTCTATCTATCAAGCGCCTAGCCGAGGAGGCTTGCTGCAATGCCGATCTAGACCGATTCACGAAAGCCAAATCAAATGTGTCCCTAGAGGCTGTCGCGGATAAATTTCCCTATCCAAATTCATGGCAGATAGCGACCATAAGTCGAGGTCGAAGTACTTGCACATATTTTCTAGACACTACATTTAATTCACGATACTACAACGATTTCGACTGATTTCTGATTGGGTGAAGGCCTCCAGTGTTTTCCTCGGGACTACTCAACAGACTATACTGTCACCTCGGTGCACAAGTCAAGCTTGCTTTTTGTCACGACCCTGTGGACTATGCAGATCGAGAATACACTTTGTAGGGTATAGCTCCACTGGGAAGTCTGGGGGATAACAACCGGACCGCCTGCCGCGAACACTGAGTGATCCCAATAAATAAATTGGTGTGTTCACTTACTGCAAATGTAAATTTATGCACGTCTTATACACCGCTTTAAACCTAATCAAAAATTACTAAAACACGATGAAAATCCGCCAAAATAAAGCTTCCAGGCGTTCCAGAATTTAATTAGGTGCTCTGAAGGGGCGGAACCGACACCAAGTGGGCGCCCACCCAGTAACTCGTTGCCACGGCTAGACTCATGGGGCGACCGGAGCCGCTGAACGCTAGTACCAACCTTATACTAAGGGAGTCCTTAGGGTAGCACTGCATACAAATCTAATAAGTTTCAAGTGAATTCGCGTCCAATAATGCGCATAGTGGCTGAATATCCTCATAGCTACATCAGTGCACACAATAGGCATTCATTGTCAATACTGGTGCTAACTGAAACTTCGGTAAGTTGAACTTTATAATATCGAGATGTTTAGACGCTTTTGCCGGAGAAAAATGCGAGGGTAAATTCAGTAAAGATTCTTCGTATCAGGATAATCATGGAGCAGAAATGGTTTACGGGAGGCGGGAAGCGAGATGACTGCCCATTACGACTGTGCCGGCCATCAAATAAAAATGAATATAGATCGCCAACAGTAGCTTACCTTCCTTCAGGCCCACGCACGACTGAGCGATAAAACATACAGTAATGATGATAAACGGACATTCTTCAGCTAGTGAACAAGATTGTCATTAAGCTCTAAGGCCTCACAGCGGGGGGTGTGGATAGGTAGCGAAATGACAATTACGGCAAGCAGCCAAAATAAGGGACGAACCGCACGGTTCTGACGAGTAATGATGAATGGCCAGTCTACCTGGGTTTTCTGCCAGTTGCCCATGATAGACAAATCAAGCCAACTGGTTCTGTGCACTCTAATGAAGAAGATCTCTCACTAGAACAATTGCGCGTTTCATTAAAACTTTTGAGAAAGCTGCACATTCTCCTGGATAATGTCGTATTCGTGCGCGTGCAGAACATACACAGAACTGGATAGTAGCGTCCAAGTTGCACAGCGCACCAAGTTATCCACAACCATTATACATAGTGCAAGGCGAGTTTACGAAACAACAGTGTTGCTCTGAATTTCTCCGAACCAAATCATCCTAGCCCTTACACCAGCCATGTAGGGCGAGTCCTTACGATATTCAACTATCCGACTGCGTGGAGTTTGCTTCGAAAATTATGTAACGACTATTCACGATCTTAGGAACAAAGTGGTCCATTTAACTTGGCAATGTTTTTGACCTGATCTTCACTGCCGTTCAGCATTCTCCAAATGGAATCGATTTCTCGAAAACTACGATGCTTTCAAAGGTACCCATTCATAATTAAGAATGTCTATGCCTGATGGACTTACTGCAAAATCTCTGCATGTTTGACCTGTTGAAGTGCGCAAATCTCAAAGGTCATTAGTGACCTCGAATTAGGAAACAGTGCCCAATGAAATAAAATATCGCAACTTGCGGTAAAACGCGGATCGCCTTCAATAGGCTAAAGTTGCGAGTAGTTCTGCAGTTGTAGTGGCTTATGAAAATTCGTAGATCCTATAGTGTGCCCGTGGGGGCAAAATATATCGGGGTGTCATTTTTGTAACATCTGCATCTTTTGCTTGACCAAAGAGATGATTAATTTTGTGTTTTCGGACCTCAAATAGCCTTTCCGAATAATCGTCTCCGTAGACACTTTTTTATATTCAGATAACTCGCACTAGATTTGAAGAACGTAAGGCATGTGGGTGATACTGACCAATGTCCGTATGTCGAGGTAACCCGTGCACTGATTGATATCGCCGTGAAAGTATTTAGGTCCTGTTTACTGGCGATGGAGTTCCCCATTTTAAAATGCTAAACACACCGGGTTTCCCTTAGCCGACCCCAAGAATTTGCTAGATAGTTTGCGGGTAGATGTGTACATCGTGAGCTGCACATCAAAACCCCCACCACTGAGTCCCAACTTAACTGAAGGAGGCTGTCATTGCTTCCACATTAAAGCTGTGAGGACTTAACGGACACACACGATTAACATGTGGCTAGGTGTCTACGATGCCTGATAAACTGGCTATATGGGACCTACGTCGAACATTGCGGACAGCCGAGCAAGCCTAGCCGACCGATTCGTATCCCGTTATTTCTTCACCTGATCCCTTCTGCGCGTTGGGCCTTAAGAAATACCAGACTCACGATAAATTCATAGTGCCCCGTTAACGGAAGGATAGATTGGAACCAGTGGCCCTTACATGTCACATGAGCTCATCTACCTCTCTTTCTTCCTGATTGTGCTCTACAACATTTGTACTAGCACCACGCTAACAACCATGGCTGCAAAGGTACCCTACCCTGGGGCCAAAAACGCGGACGCACAAGGAGGTTGCTACACACTTTGCATTGAATCCAACTTGAACTAATGATGAGTCCTCCATTCATTCGCTTACCTCGCCCATGTACTTTTGATCTTCATTTGTTTTGCTTATCCGTACACGCCAATCACCTTGCCACAAAGGCCGTCCCGTCCGAGATTTGTGTATTAGCATGTGTGAATGTGTGTGAATGTGCGCAGCCGACCTACTTACCCATGCGCTTTCGTGTCCCGTTTGCTGAACTTGCCTTGACTGGTTTTCTCATGAGTTCCATGTGATCGCACCGCCAATAAGGATCACGAGACTGTCGGCGGAAGGGACAACTACAACCCACACTACTGATCCAACATTCCGCTCGCCACTGTTTGGTGTGCCGGTCAGCGACAGACGTGTGCAGTTGTTGACGCTACGAAGGTGGATAGAGGAGGTTTGTTGTATATATTTGCTTACTCCGTGAATAGTACCGCATAATTTCGAACACAATTCTTCCAGTTGACATTCGTGATGTCGAACCAACGCGGCAATCGAAATTCCGTATTTGGAACCTCAACACCGTGCTAAGACTCTGCGCTTCGGTCTAAGTCAGCATTATAGCATGCCTTCTCTACCGATGGATTGGGATGCACCAACGTGGGCTTCCAGGACGGGCTGGGGGCTAGGCAGCAAAAATTCATTAATCATGTACGCACTCACCTTGAGGACAAGCTTGAACACNGATAGATCAATTAAAACACATTCTAGCAAAAATAAGATAGATAATTTTGGTATCTATTGGTTTCAGCACCAACTGCATGTTAAATTTTGCCTAAAAATTTTATTCGACCCATAAACGTTTGGGAGAAACGGGTATCTGCCAGCTACTGATCATCGACTTTACAGGTGATCTACTTGTTGTATATGAATCGGCGGAATTTGGTAAGTTTGAACCCTCGCGCTTCCAAACAAACGGCTTTTAGCAACATACCACTAAAGCGTTCAGTCAGAGTAGACTAACCGACTGTAAAATTCTCCGATCCGAAATCACTCCAGCTACTGGAAAATACTATAGACTTCCACAATAACTTCAATGTCGCCATCTTCCACACCTTCTTCGCCAACTGCCCTACACAGGGTCTACTTGCAGGCTGTCAGCATACAAACGAACACCCACAGATCAAACGCATATCCTAGGATTGCCCAGTAAAGGCGCGAAAACTTGGCCACAACAGTCCTGGATGGGAGGTTTACGCTTTGCAACATCTCAGCCGACCCCAAAGTTATCACAAACCCGATGGTATTTGTAGGCCCTTGTACTCCTAGAAGTACGCAACGCAACCGGCCGTGACTCCGGATTGTATTTTCTACTCAAACGCCGCAGACCTCTCGAATACCAACAAAGGTGATCCCAGTGGGGAGACAAGCCTTGCGCTGACGCGGCGATCAATATGTGGAATTATCATCGCTTATTTTCTTACCGAACAACAAAGGCGCAGCGGTAATCTCTGCACCCATTTCACAAGTTCCAAGCTGGATTTGGTGAGGTGCGCGGAGACAAGCAGCTAATACCACTGACGGGTAAACCACAAGCATCCACCTCGACGTCAGGAACTGCCGCGAGAACAACACAACCACGGAAAATACGACATTGCCGGTCTCCAACTCCACTCCGTCAAAAGCAGCCTTCACAATTATGGACAGTCTTTACTCATGAGCCCGACAGCCAAAGCCACAAACTCGGCGGTAGTGTACTGAAAATTCCTACATACACCGGCCCGGCCATGCTGATCGCGGACGACCTGGGAGTCCACACAAACACAAACACAAAAGGAAAATGGCTGCGGCTAAATAAGCCACGCTAACCTTGCCCCATCGAAGAGCTGTTGGCCTCTTGGAAATTCAGTCACTTAGAATATTCCTTGCCGGTGCCATCCAATGCACAAGCAACCTGTCAGGACTTCACAGAGGAACCTCACAGGTCGAACCGCGCCAAAATGCCCGAGAAATCAAATGGACGCATGTTCACCGCAAATCCTTGAACAGCAACAACTCCAGACGTCCAAAAGTTGGTACTGCACGAGCTACTGGTACCAGTTATCGATATTTCCAACCACGAGGGGAAAAACCGACTTCCCCCGGAGGCAAAAGCCCTACGCAAACAGAACTCTTGGGGGAGAAAACCTCCTGTAAACGAAGGGCAGTTTTCAAAAAACAGGGTGGGAGGCAAACTGGTACGCTGCATGGGCCCCACCGGGGCCCTGGACTCAAACCCGGCATACAAATATAAAATCAGCTGACCTCTCTGGGGGCACACGCCTCAGCTCCCCACCTACGGACGAGGCAGAGATAATGCCGAAGTGCTTATCCACAAGTTGCCTCAGTCTTTTCAACAAACTTCGCGACATTAAACAGTCAGCTCGCCTTGAACAGCCGTCCATAATCGCACACACAGAGACCGGGCTCACACCAGACGTCTCTGACGCGGAGACCTTGTTAGACGGCCGCTACATTTTCCGAGCTGGATCGAAACGCGGGAGGGCAAGTGGGGTTGCTTTATACTTATATGCGGCTCTGCCCAACCCGATTGTCTACTCCAAAACAACTCCTGCACGTTTTCGTGATGCGCTGTGGATTCACCTCCCACTGCGTGGGACCGATTCTCTTCTTCTCGGCGTGGTCTATCGTTGCCTCTTTAGTCCACCGAAGGATAAGCAGTTTCTCGTAATACACTTGAGCGACTCCTCTTAGGCTACCATTTCACACATTTCTTGCTAGTAGCGGTTTGACGCTTCAAAGGCCTCCCGGATGGAACTCCAGCGCATCGGGTCCAGTGGACACTTCGCATGGGTGCTGACCAAAGTCGTTCGACAGAACGCTCGGAGTCAGCTTAATGTCGCACCAACAAATACCGCGCAGACCAACCACCATCCCTGCCGGATTTGGTTATCACTAACGAAAGATACTTCGCTGATCAATTGTTGGTTAAGCTCCATTGAAACGTAGTGACTACTGTGTGCCGCCGTTTGATTTCATCATCTAATGGGCCAGAAATCCCTAACCTCAAACGTGGGTTGGGAATTTTCACAGTGCAGATTCCCGGAAATGATTAGCTTCCTTGGGCAAGTTAAACTGGGACTAGGTTTAGTGGAAGAATTAGTAGGACCATTATGCTGAAAATTCGTGAGACTGGCGCAACGCTCCTCTCAAAAAACCAGCTTGCTGTCGGATCTACCAAGGGCTGCCTAAAAGGATTCGGCGTCTTCTGGGAAAGAGGTCTCAATTATTTTTCCAAAAGATAACTACAGGTGACAGAAGACGAGCTGGCATTTTGTAAAATACGGAACCGCTGTAAACCAGAAATTTGCCTATGGAACACACGAAAACATACGACCTCGCCCGGCTAAAAAGTGTGCTATTCAAGTACAAGACGTCCCCGGGGAGAAGTGTGCCATCCGCCTTCTCTTTTAGGGACAGAAACGGGGAACCCACAAGTGACCGAATTGTGGTAGCTGAAGTCTACGTTGGCCTGTATCCTGTCCCGATGACTTCGTCATATCCAAACCTGTCAAGGCGTAACTACAAACGGCCTCTAGCCGATTTGGACTTCACGGTGGAGGCCGTTCGTCAACTCTTGCACAAGATCAACCCGTTCTGCGTGTTGGGGCCCGACGAAGTCCATTCAAGAATCCTGAAGGAAACATCGTACACACTGGCAACTCATTTCTTCCTGTGTCCCGTCAGTCGCCTGACGAAGGCCACCTTCCCTCCGCTTGGAAGGAAGCGATTGTCACACCAATCTACAAAACTGGTGACCGACTATCGCCTGGCAGCTACAGGCCCATAAGCCTCACTAGCGTGCCATGCAAGGTGATGGAACGCACTCTGAGGCGGGCCATCCTAGACCACCTTACCTTCAACAACTTGATATCTTCATTTCAACACGGATTTCTCCCAAACCGTTCTTGCGTGACGAACATGCTC
>SJOL01010838.1:2402572-2414457 GCA_004794785.1 Opisthorchis felineus
GGTCCTCAACCAAAGCCTTTGGCTCAAAAGCCTAACCGCAAGGCAGCGGTGTTGGGCTGGGAATGCAAGTACATTACCAATTTTACGGAACACGTCGCCACACATGTTCCAACCCCCAACCTGGAGGGCCAGGAGACTGTTCGTCAGACCTCTACCCATTGACCAACCTGGTATGAGAGACTGTGTGCCGCGGGAAACTCCTCAGTATAGCTCAATGGGTCGCTGAGGTGCGCGAACCGCCACACCACGGTAAGGTCCAGTCTCTTCGTGACGGCCAGGTATGAGACAAGGTAAACCCCCAGAGGAATAAGATACATTCATTGTGTTTGCATACTTGTGAAACTGTGAGATTATACGGAGTGGACTCCAAAAGCCTCACTACAATTAGTGGAGCCCTGTGAGGATGTCCAACCTTTTCCGCCCTGGTTTAATTTGTTAGTAACATAATGACATAAACCCTAGCGGAACTTTAAAACCCCGGTCTTCAAATTGTTGCTGCCAATCTTGGGTATGCAGATGGCATTCCTGTTTTCTCAAGGGGAAAGAAGGAATAAGCAGTTTTAAGAAACTTGATTACTCCTTCCGTCGGCACTTGCCTCGCACTGTTATCTGTGGCACACATCCGTCACACGGACCGAAGCGCCGTAATCCCCAGGCCTTGCTTTTTTGCGAAGTCGTCGTCAACAAACAGTGCCCCTCAAAGATGACCAGATACGCTGAATCTCGAGCTTAAAAGTTTCAAGAGGTCGCTTCAGTTACTTACTTTGCTTTACTTAGGCTTTGCCCTGCTTGAGCATGAGTCGGCTTTGTGGATTTATCGACTCGTTTTTGTTCAAACGCAGCGTTTCTTCAGAATCCACGCTGAAAGTCGGTCCTCATGGGAGACGAATGTCTATCAGACCGGTCACTGTGTAATCAGGCCTCAGAGTGTTCCAACCGAAGCTGAAGAACGAGGCGACGCTGTGAATTCGATACATCCCGCATAATTTTCCGATTTCAGATAGTGTTAAGCAATGTCAGACTTGACTTCAAGCCTGCACATAGATTATCACGGCTGCGGCATATGAACTCTAACATGAGACTGTCGAATTGGGGGTACACCTTGAAGTTGATGCATCATGTGGTAAGCCGAATCACGGGTTACACCCAACTGTCGCGAACTGACTGAACCAATCATTGATAGGAACCTAGCTTCTCTGGAGGGCCGTCGACGGCTTCTTAACAGGATACTTACAGAACGGGTATTTGGGCGTGCAGCGGGTACCTCAACCGCAGAAAACACCCATCTCCACAAGCTGAAGTGGCTCAGTCGTGTGCCGCACATTGCGAATCATCGTCTATCGAAATCAGTTTTGTTCTCCGTGTCTACTTCACAGTGGCACAAACTCCGAGGTGGACGGCGTGTGACTTGGTAGTAAGGTGTGAGAGTTATTACGGATAATTTAACTATCGCCAGTGCCGTCCGCATTCCAGGATGGGGTCCAGATGACTCTCTGCGTTAGGCTGGAGACATTGCAAGAAATAGCATCCAACCGATAGCAGTCGCGTTCTTGCCGTCAGTTTCTTTACAGATTGTCTGACTGAACATTTGCAGGTGTGTTCACCTCGGCCTGCTCACAGCAGACTAGCACCGATTCCTTCCACCTTCGGTCTTTTCCGTTAACTTTGGGGCTTCAAATATAAGCAAATAAACTGGTTTGTTGTACGACAGTGAAGCACTAGTTTCAACACCGATGTTGCTCTATCCGATGTCGAGCGTGAGACGCTATCTACCATACTTGGAGGTTTTCTGGACACAGACGCGACGCTGTATTATGGACTAGTATCAACTAACGGAGTTGATCGGCGGAAATTCTTGCTGTTCTACTGTAAAAAATACTCCACAGCAGTCATCGACTATACCGGCAGAAAAACAGAGCAGGGCGCAGTGAAGACGTTGTACGTGATTGCTTATCCATGAATAAAAATGCATGTGATATGATGTTTATGTTTTTTATAGGCTGAAGAATGCAGTTGGTGAAGTGGGGAAAAACTTGAGCTGTCCATTCATTCTATGAATACCTTAACAAGAACTTGGTGAGACTGACTGAAATCTGCCACTGTGTTGAGTTCTTGCTATAGAATCCCGAGTTTCGGTTGCGTTTGTTCGGCCAGCTAACTGATGGGGGCCTCGTTCACTAGGATAATGTATGTCGCAGTTGAATTGCTGTCACACCAATCTTCCATCTCGCTGGATTCAAAATTTTACACTGTTGTGTTGATGACGAGTTTTCATACCTTCACACTACTTCTCGTTTTCTGTCTGATTCCCAACTGAATAGCATCGTGACACGCCAGACAACAATCCCTCGACCCCGTTCGAATTTACAGAGGAAAACAAAAAGCGTCTAGATTCAATCATTGCCTGTTACCCCAGTGCACACAAGGCCGCGGCCATGATTCCCGCTTTGGATTTGGCTCAGCGTCAACATGGTTTGTTTCGCGTCTTTGTTTCTAACCTGCTGTCATTTATGTGTTAGGATGGCTACCCATCTCTGCGATGAACAAGGTTGCCGAAATTTTGGGCGTGCCGCCCATGCGTGCGTACGAAGTGGCCACGTTTTATACTATGTTCAATCGGTATGTGGTGGCTTGTATTTTATTTTATTATTCTATGTGCATCGCGCAATGAGCCTCCAGGACCTATCTCTGACACCTAGTTGCACATCAGGTTGTCGTGGTGTTGGAAAGTTGGGAAGTTTTCCTGGATTGCGCTGGTGCGTGTCCTCATTCATGAAACAATATTAACTGGCCAGAATGCGATGCCTTTCTCGGCCCTCTGTAGAATCACGAGTGCTGATAACTTACACTACATCAGATACTCTACACCACGCAGGCTGCTGACCGACGGTAGCCGTTTTCCTCGACTTTGAAGACAGGACAACTCTGTTATGCATACTTGGGCAAATGATACCGTCGAGGTTCGTAAGTGCACTTCGTGCTCTGTTCATGTGAGTGTTTACAATGTTACCATAACTAATAGAGGTCGCCGAGGCTCCCATCTATCTTCTGTTCCGGTTTGTCGAATGGAAGTGAAAGCTAACATCAGAAAGATCCGTGGCCATGGACTATGCGGGCAGCTCTCGTCGTCAGTTGATCACCAGTCCATACAGCCTGCTTTAAATAGAAGTATAGAAGCGGTCACTTGTTTCGGAATGCGTTCCGCGCCCTCATAATGTGATCTTCGGGGTTTTCAGTCTTGTGTTCCGAAACTTTCAAACAATGAGCTTGATAATGTTGATCGGTTCAACTAGCTTGGCAGCTACGCGAGCCTCGTTTCTGCCCTCTTGGAGGGAATCATATCGCACATTGTCAAAGCACGAACGATATGTGTTAACTTGAATCATTTACAGCGTCAAAAACTTATTACACCAAAGCTGTTGGACCATCTGTACAGGGAAACTGTAGCGGTATTATTGCTTTTTGGTTGCGAAAGTTGGCGGTTCCGATCTGGATACATCAAATCCCTACAAACATTTGTCTGCGATTACCTTTGTGGCATATTAGGAGTTAGCTGGCTACAGCATGTCCGTAACGAAATGCTGTGTACCGCTCGACTGTTCTTTGCTACAGGAGAGCCTCGTAGTTAATAAAGCGACCGAGTCATTTCCGGGCTAGGATGCCCACTTTTCGGTGTTGCCATGAGACCTTAATCAGCGTAAATTAATAGCTCAGTTTCAACAATAGCTGTCTATGGAGGGTTCATGGGTAGGCCGATTTCAGACGTGGATGATATTCTCGACGTATGTATTCATGAGAGAGATGCCCGAGGCATTTGAAGAGTTTTAACCTAGTTTGTTCGAAGAACATGTTCAGGAGAGAGCTGTGAGAGCTCGTCACAGGCGGCCACAATTTAGTATGACAAGGTTCCTATTTGCATAATTTCTCCGTTGTATCAAGGACCCGCTACTCGGCACCATAACCGTTATGCGCTTCCTTGTCAACACCATAATCTTGAACCTGTTGACTCCCGCATAAGTTGTATCTGACCATTCTAACAGCAACACTCGTACACGTGCACGTCCACAGCTCATTAATGGGTACACTGTTTCGGTGTTCCACACGGACGCTGTTACGGTGAAGATACCGTTTCAGCTACTTGGCAACCCAGTTAGTGACCATAACAATGTTGCCAGTCCCCAAAGTGCGGACACGAGGGAGCGAGCTTTTCGGCTTTCATTAAGGGGTTTACACAGAATTATGAGAGAGACGCCAGTGAGGATTCTCCAGGCAAGTGGCCTCACCTGGATGATCATTGTCTTGGGTGACAACTTGAGCTCCGAAGTTGGAAACGGATATGTCAAAGTACATACGGAAATCCAGTGAGTTCATCGTCACCGAAACAATACACCAGCAGTTATTCCCGGCTCCCAACCAGCACAAGCAAGAGGAAAGAGTGCTGCGGTATAGAATGGTAAGATGTACGATTGAGACTTACTGTGAAAAAGTCGTCAGGGAAAACGATCATGAACAACCTCCCTGCCTTCTCGTATAACGACGGAATAAATACGGCGAGCATGGTGTCACACTGACACCGCACCGTCAAGAATTGCAGCTAGGCAGCCCGGCTAGGAGATGATGGTATGCTTGCCATAGAAGCCGGTTGTGTACGTAGGGTTCCTAATCACATGCAAGGGGAAACACGTGTTTGTCTGCGTGGACTTTCCACCAACAAAGGCTTGGAATGAGAAATTGCGCTTTCTATCTTAGGCGTGCGCACGTTCGTTCAGCTGCAGCACCCTTTCGGCGCCTAACTGCCATGCCACCAGAAGGAAGCACGAGGGCTGGGATACTGCCAGGTTGCCCAAGCCTAGACAGGGGAAATTGAGAGGCAGAGGCAGAGGTCGGGGTCGAACCACGGACCTTCCGGTCAGTAAATTCACGCTCTAACCACAAATCCATCTCGCAGTTCAGCTACGAACCAACTTACTCCTCAAGCTTTTACTTGCTGCTTTGACTATTCTGATTCGTACGTCAGCTGAGTTTTTGGAATAGCTCGATTTCGAGAGTGCAGCCGATCGTGCGTCGTGTATTACGCTGATTAGGTGGCGTACTTTGCACACCAGCGTGCCTTATAAGGCTTTCTTCCCAACTGTGTGCAGTGAAGAGCTCGAAATAGCTCATTAGTTAAGGAGAGAACCGAGAGGTCCGTAGTTCAAGTCCAACCCCGGCATCTCAACTGCTCCCCTCTAGGCTTGGACAACCTGACCCTCGTGCTTCCCTCGGGTGGCTTGGCAGCTAGGCACCGCAAGCATGTTACAGCCAGACGATTGTTTTCTGCAGTGGGGGCGACTTGTCAGCGCGTTCTTTCCGGATGAGGAATCCGAGGTCAGGCACACCAACAGCTGGCCCGGCCGTGGAGCCCAGTAGCACTTCTGGATTAAACCTATCGCCTTCAGTGCAAAATCGTTCCATGTGCAGTCCCTTCCCTTCGACGAACGACACTGCAGCACTGAAAAGCGTTGGTTTTAGCCAACAAAAGCCACGGAACCAAACTTCCTTGAGTAATTGAACTACTGTGAATTCCCAGCTTATCCTAAGAGCCGTGTTTTTGTTCACCTAGCTTTCGTGTATTACTTACGTCCTCGCTGTACTACCACTGTTCCTTCGCTTTGTTGTCCCTTCACCTACGTCAGTTACTTTGATGTCCATGAATCACAAGGCAGTTGTCATGACAATTTCAGCCTAACTGGATGTTAATTTCTCCTCGTCTCTACTTTTCAGCCAACCTGTGGGCAAGTTTCACGTGCAGCTTTGCACTACAACACCTTGTATGCTCGGTGGGGTTGGATCCGATCTCATACTGGATACTATACAAAAGCACCTCGGTAAATTTTGAGGACGTTGCTTGATTTCCTTCAGGCCAGTCTAGTATTTGTCTATTTTTACGAGCGCTGAACGATAGTTTTTTCTTACTCTACTTAGGACTACCTCAGTGACTGTAACGTCACAGATCTTGTCTTAATCGTTGGCTGGAACGTCGAAACTTCAGGTACCTGCGTCAGAACCGTCAGTCAGTTTCACTGTATCTAAATGCCTCAGAAAGTGTCTCTCACCTCCGACCATTCGTGCAATCATCATCATCGACAGCATGACATCGGTGTTCAACACCGATGCTTCACTGCCGCACAACCATGATTTATTTGAAAGCCTTCTTGTGAAGGAAAGAATAAAGGTGGACGAGTGCTAGCTTACTGCAATCATTCCGAGGTGCCTACACCTCCAGACACCCATTCAAGGAATCTGGATAAAAACTTACAACAAACTGACATCGGTTGGCAGCCATATCTTGCAGTGCAATGGTACGGTCCTGCACGCGTTACGCATATTAGTGTACCCTTTTCGTTTTTGTAATTCCCACGAATGATCAAACTTCCTCCGCTCATGGGACTTTTCCCCTTTTCATTGCTACCTAGGCATAAAAGCCGGGCAAACGACCAAGGACAATTTATTCACACTGACAGAAGTCGAATGTCTTGGAGCTTGCACTAACGCTCCAATGATGCAGATCAACGATGATTATTATGTGAGTCATCTTTCAATCCGGATTGGCACTTTTGTCTGTCTTTTAGGATAGGTTAGATTTCTCCAATCGGGTGAGATCTCGGGATGGTCGTTTTTCGCGAGTCAGTAACTACCACAATTCATACAAACATTCTCGACAGAAACGAATGGATCTGAATTTTTCATCCTTCACCCGACAACTAGAACAGGTAGTTGGTCTACAGAATGTACAGTGATTACCGAAAAAGACCGTCACCCATTGCTATGCATATCATGGTTTGTTCGGATACCAGTGCTGGGAGCTGCTATTTAACTGTGTACTTTTTTTGGACCACTTCACTGAACACTTGCTACTATCTTGCTACGGTTGATCTGTGCCCATAAATCAGGTCTTTGTTTTACACGAAGGCTTGTTCAACACGTAGTCAGTGGATAGCTCCAAACTTGGTCCCTGGGCTTCTCATCCCAATAGCCAACTACAATTTTCTGCATGGAACCGAAGCCATCGCGTTTGATGCAAAACGTAGCATGTTCAAGTGCCTCAGTATCAGCTGAGCTTTGTGGGCCTCGAATACTCGAATCATGTATCTGTTATTGGGACCTTCCAAGTTGTAAGCTCCTAGGTCGTTTTTCGTGACCATTCGTTGATCTAAATCTTCGCTTCCATCCAGTTTGGTATTTCCAAATAGACAGCATTTTCGTACATAGATTTCTCCGGCTGCCGCATTTCGAAGCTCGGTCTCTCCTTGTTGTTCCTAACACGCGATTGGCTCTGAAAACTACCTGACAATCTGTCAAATTGATTCGTATGACAACGCGTAAGTGTGCAGGTAGCTGCACAATGTCATCGGGTGGGATGTCACTTACTTGTCGGCCTCATTCAGTAATGTGTTTTCATACCCAGACTCACTTCGTGTGATTGTTCGGAGTACAAAATTTTAGGATCGTCTGGATGTATAATGCTGATGGCTAAGTTTTGGCGTTTAGAAGTGAAACGACCCAAAGTAGAGAAGCACCTTAGTAGGTATGATGAGGAAGTGAGGGCGAGATGGCTCAGTGGTTAGAGCGCGAATTTACTGACCGGAAGTTCCGTGGTTCGAACCCGACTTCTACCTCTCGACTTCCCCCGTCTAGGCTTGGGCAACCTGGCAGTATCCCAGCCTTCGTGCTTCCTTCGGGTGGCATGGCAGCTAGGCACCGAAAGGGTGCTACAGCTGAACGACTACCACATGATGAGGAAGTGTGAAACATATGTTGCACCTGTCCTGGTGTACCGCAGTTTGAAAATAAAGGTTATCGGATGTGACACCAGAGTGACTCATATCTACACACAAATATTCAATCCGCGTCTCTGTGCATGCCCGACAGTCTGTGAGCGTTTTTGGCGAATGGTTTGGTTATTTCATTAAGTCCCATCTTTGGAGTAATTCTACCCTTGGTGGAATATCTATGAACCGATTCGGCCATCGGTTCTTCGTTTGTGACCGTACTTTTAGCCGTCGGTAAACGAGACTGGCAGCTCGAACCGGCATGCCTCTGGTACGTGACTTTAAAACTGAAGATGAAAGCTAGAATCACCGGTTCTACGGGGATCCTTATATTCCGCTCTTGGATTATTCATAATACAAAACGTACCAGGTAGGTCTCCTTGTTACTTAGAATGGCAGCGTTCCAGTGGGGGAACTAATATCTTGTGCGCTTTGGAAACTTTCCTTTTTAAAAGGGGATGTTCCAGTCTCAGTTGCCCAGTTAAAAACTACCGATTATTTACCAAGCCCTTCTGAGATGATGCTCCAATCCCCTTTTTCTCACACACTGTAGAGGATTAATACATTGGCGTTTCAAAGAACGCGTCAGGTCTGTTCGCATCAGGGGCTACTTAACCATACATCTTGGTAGGCAAAATTTGGCACCGATTTTCAACACTCGGAGGAATTTCTAGCAAGATCCTAGTTAAGGCACGTATGATGGATGTTGACATTTCGCTTGCCTCATCAGTTGCCAGTGTGAAACATTTATAGGTGGACAACATAGGTCGATTGGACTCAGTGGTTAGGGCGCGAAACTCCTCACCAGACCGTCCGTGATTCCAACCCAACCCGTTTTTTTTTGGATTACTCATGTCTAGGCTTTGCATTCCGGTAGTGCGATCACACTTTATCCTTTTTCCAGGAGGATCTCACCGCGGACGATACGATACGAATTTTGGATGAACTCAAAGCCGGGAAGAAACCCAAAAAAGGTCCTCAGTAAGTTCTTCTGGTTAATTCTGTCCATCCAGTACTCTAACTGTGAGGCAGAACACATGTGATGTGTGGTACGGGTACACCATACAGAACTATTTATCCCCAGCCTTACTCATACGGCATTGGACTTGTCATTCTCAGTACTGCAAAGTACCAACTCTTCGTAGTCAATTTCCTGGGTTCCTACTCTAACACAACAGGGCTTGCTATCTCATATCGCCGACAGTAAGATGAAAACTGTAGGTTTACATCCAAAAAATAATGGCTTTCTATCCATGCTGTTTATTGATTAGCCCGAAAAGAATTAACTGTACAACTGCACTTACTTTGTCTTGATGCAGTTTGACCTCGAGATAACTCAGTGGCTAAGGCACGGACTCACTGACCGGGGGGGCCCGTGGTTCGAACCCAACTCCGGCATCTCGACTGCTGTCTAGGCTTGTGCATGCTGGCGGTATCTCAGTCCTCGTGCTTCCCCTGGGTGGCATGGCCGATAGGCACCGAAACGGAGTTACAGCTGAAAGGCCATATATATAGTCGGGTGCTTGGCTAGGTCGCCCTACCTTGGTATGATTTCGTGCCTATTCTACATCTCTGTTTGTTTCTGCTTTAGGAGTGGTCAAGGTGGACGTTTCGCCTCCGAACCAAAAGGTGGTCTCACCTCCCTGACCACAGAACCCCGTGGACCTGGATTCAAAGTGCGCGCCGATTTGTGACCATCCCCGTACCCTAATTATATGCCATCTCTTGTACCTATAAGGTTAGCATGAATACGTGATAGTTATTTCTCAAATTCTTTGGTTTTTAACCCTTTGGAAAGTCCAAGTTTGCCCTCTTTGAGATAGAGTAACGGTTTGCTTTTCTGAGGACCATCGAATGTGGTCGAGATCATCTTGAGTATTCATCAGGAAGCCTTATCTAAAGCCGAACTCAACGAGTTGGAAAAGGTTGCCTACGTCCTAGACAGTGACATCTTTGTAGCAGATACTGGCGCCTGACTGATATACAACTATGGAGGAACGCCCCGGTAGATTGACCCTGAAAGGCCGGTCAGAAACAAGACACCTTAACCCCCGGTTGATATTGAACTAAACACATCTGAGTCTTACGTCAAAGAAATACACCACCAGCAGGGACTGATTCCGCCGCCTGTCCGTTTCACAACCATGAGTTGTGCACATGAGCACAATGGCTCTGTTCGTCACGTTCCGTGGTCAAAAACAAATACGAAACGAGGGCAGCCGAGTTTAAAGACTGGAGGTGATTGAATGCATACGAGAGCGCCACTGACTTCGGGATTTAGCCCTATCGGTGAAGATTTCCAGCCACCGTTTGGGTGAATCCTTAGCAGACAGCATGCACTGCGAGCTAAGCCGTCAATAGTTTTTTTATCATGGACAACTCACCAGGAAGGTTAACACACACACAGCGAATGAATCTTCCATTTGGGAAGTGGTCGCTCGAGGAGCCAGTTGCGAAGTAACGGTGTGCTGTGGTTTCTGCGATTGAAAGATGAGTGGCGCTATATCCCGTCTAGATGCCGTTTTGTCACACTTCTGATCAACCGCTCGTGGCCAGGCGATGAACTGTTCAAATTGCCTTCCGAGAGGCCACGGGTTTGATGTTAGAGTTTCGTGAGATGTGCACTGCTAATGATTCTCGATAGGGATGAAACAGCTGTACAGTGCTTCTCGGATTCTCAGTACAAACTAGCTCCATACACAGGACGAAACTTGTATTAAAAATCTTTTAGCATTGGAAATACGGTGGAGGCGTTGATAATCGAGAGCAAATAGTCATCTTGTATCCTGCGCACGAAGTGCTATATCTCACCCATGCGACAGCATCGGTGGCACTGTAGCGCCGTCTACTATTCTCTTCACTGACGCTAGTTCATTTGGAAGAAGGCTGAACGAGCCTTTCCTGTCTTACCAATTTGTAGACAATACCGCCAGCACAAACGATACAACTATCCGGACAGGTACAGTTGGTAAGGTGCGAACTTACCGATCGCAACATCCGTGTTTCGAACCCAACCCCGGGCATCTCGGCTGCTCTTGTCTAGGCTTGGTCAGTCTGATAGTACCTTAGTCTTTGTGCCTCCTTGGAACAGCGTGGCAGTTAGACACCGAAAGGATGGGCGCTCATTATCATTCGTCCACTTCAATAGCTATTTGAACTAAATCATTTGTCGTATTACGTACTGGACAGGGTCAGAACAGAGCAGCACGATGTCATCCACGTGCCCCAAGTCACTGAGGTCTTCTCTGGGAAATAGCTTAACTTTTGAGGCGGTAGATAAGGTGGATGATTCCTCCATACTATGAAATGGTAATAAATGGTAGCCCTGTCGGATCTTACTTCTGGTTATAAACTCAAGAGAAAACGCTTATATGTCCATGGTTGGAATACAGGAAATGGAGAAGTGAAATGTAGATATCGGGAGCATCTTTGTTAGTCAGACAGAGTCAAGCTCCGTTTTCAGATGATTATTGGCGATGTTCAAGTTGTCGAAAAGTGAAGACATGGTGAATACGCCAATGACGGAGCCCTACCTGATTTCCGCGGATTTACCGTCGTTGGGCGCTGCTGAGCCCTCATAGAATGACACCCGCGAGAATTTTAGAAGCGATTGTTTTAAGAATGAGAGACCATTGAGGTTTCCGCTCTCTGTTCTAATGCCTGTTTGGGGGGTAGGGACAACGGTTGAACGTTTCCATTCCTCTAGGCACTCGCCGCTCTTTACGTATGCAATGCATCGTTCTTGTACCACAACGTACAAACGCTGCTCCACCGTCCTTGAACATGTCTGGCGAGGGAATTCGTACCAGATAGCTTCCTTCCTTTCCGCAACTCGAGTCCTTTGTGAACTTTCTTTGCGGGTGGAGTTGTGGCTTCCTTTCCAGAAGCTTTATGTGGCGGTTGGGCAACTGAACTGATCTTCAACGTCGTAAACGGCTTCGTGCGTTGATAACAAACTCATGTTTTCCTTGGATGACTTTGCTTGCTGTGGATTTCCGTGGACCAACCTTTCGCATTGGCCGAAATTGATTCCGACTATCTCCGTCAGCAAATGTGTTACCAACTGAACGGACA
>SJOL01010838.1:2414810-2426465 GCA_004794785.1 Opisthorchis felineus
GCGAAAATTCAAAATTTTGGACAAAAATGCCAATAAATCAAGTAAACGGTTTTGGGGATACTGATATCCCCAACAAAACGCCTTTTGCAGTTCCTGAGCTTTTTTCACCTACCATCTCTCGCGGTTTTTTTTCAGGCGCCGGCCTTCGTGCGGCGTCAAAGTTTGGTCCCAGTACGATGTTTCCTCTCTCATAAGAGACAGAGCGCTTGGATATCCAGTTCTGTCGTAACTGGGTTTTCGGGTAGGCAGACTGGAAGGCTGTGGTCATGATGACCCAAAGATTCTGCAAACTCCACTGGGTTTCTCTGTCACAACTGCTGCTGAGACAAGTTTGAATAGTTCTGTTTGATAGTTTTCCTTTTATCAGCGATTCTACAGAGGGTTTCGAGTTGGGAAACAGGCGTCTGCTTCATCGTCGGAAAAGGAACAGTCAGACAGCCTGTACCAAAGCACGGTCGGAGTTCATGCAGCTATTCCAAAAGGAACGACAGACTTGAACACAATCACTATTGATAGCTGATTGCTATGTGTTCTAACTGCGCGCGGTGTGGCTCGGAGGGCGCCACACAACGAGCTGCGCTGTTTTGTGAAGGTTGGTGCGTACAATAAACATATGATAGTCTGCGCACGATTGGATGAGTCCGTAACCAATCTCCGAGGAGGGGAGACTGAATTCATCCGAGCGATGGTCACCGTGACTAAGTTGTCCAATCCGAGCTTCCATGTCACCGGCCCGAAGTGACGTCTGTGCATGTCGTATGAAGTTTGGAGGATCGCGGCAGAATTCGTCCCCGTGATCTGTACTGCAGTTCGTTGGGGCATAAGCAGGGGTCCAGAACAAGTGCATTTTTTTCCAGCTAGGACTGACACAGTCCTCTTTCCCCACGAAAATCACCAGTCTGTTTAGGAACTGGCAGCATGCCCGCGGCTGGGGTCTGGTACATGGCGTATTCCTCTAGGAATACTGCAGTAAAACTGATTAGTTTTGCGTCGGGAGTGAAGATGGTAATATATCAAACGGGGCAACTATTTTGGAGGACATCTTCTTTGGCAATTACGGTTATGAACACGAATGGAACGCACAGAAAAACCTGGTCCCACTTGAAAGTTTTGGTAGAAATTGTCCTTATACGTCCACCTGTTTACGTAAAAAATGTACACAATTTTCAAGGGAATGGTTGGCAGGCAAGTTCAAATCATCCATGCGGCGATTCGAACCCGAGTCGTTGAAACAGAAGCCCGCAATGTTAACCACTGGGTTACTAAAGGCCTATCTCGGTTGAATCATAGCTAACGAGCTATACCAAACTCGCTTCCGATAGTAACAATCAACACCAGAGTTGAAGTCTCGGGCTCGTGAACAAAGCTGGAATGTGCTGTTCACAACTAGCTCGCGATGATACGCTCTCTAGCAAAAACACCTTTTAATTCGTTATATCTTTTGTTCCGAAAACTTACAGGCATCCCTCAAGAGTAGGCCCTATTGTACTGAGTTGTGATTTTCCGGCTCTGCGAAGAGATCTCGTAGTTCGTGGACCTTACGTACATTATTATCCATGCTACACTGCTGGCAGTGGGTTAACGTAAGTGAATTCTACTGCGTCGCATCGTGTGGATGAACAAATCGTCGCACGTGGCGCGAAACAATCTTGGCCAGCGGCACAGGGAGTCCAAGCATAGCACGTAAGTTAATAATAAGATGACTCGCCGTGCGTTGCCTGCCAGAAGGACCACGCCGTCATGCAGGAGCTGTTCCCGCGGTGGCTGGCACAAGCAACAAGCTAGACGGTAGGGCGACTGAGTAATGTGTCATTCAGCGTGAATCGGTGAACACTTGACTCCGTCATGCACCGATGTGCGGCGTAAGCTCCAGATAAACAGGGGATTAGGCGCAGGTTTTCGCAGCCACTCATTACGACAATCGGGTTGAGATTTGTGAATCATGTTACCGTTTCATTTCCTACCTACCAACCCAACAGTCACTACAGGCTGCCAATATTTAAAGCTAGAACCGGGACCTTTGTGAATGCATTCTACCATCGCAGCAGTTCGGACGTAGACAAACGGTAAGTCAAAATAAATATTTATCGCCTCCTGGTTTTCATGCGGGTTCGTTGTGTGCGTGGCTCGTTCGGAATATGGGCGCATTCCACATCAAGAGCCGTAAAATTTCCACAAGCCGGAAATCGTTCACTCACGTTCTTGCTTAACAATACTCCTTCCATCAAAAATGCAGCCGACGTGCTATCATACCGCCCCCTCAGGTTGTTTTCTGGATGGATTGAATTTCGTCCGATTCGTTCAATCTAGTAGGCGAAATGGATAGAGGTTCCGAATGAAATCGTCAATCACTTTCGGTTCGCTTGTTTCGTGTCTACTGGGTGAAGGCAAAGCGTCTGGACAGATGGAGTCCGCTGGTGCGGGTAACACATTAAAAAAGTTAGGCCGCAAAAACGGATGCCTTCGGTGTTTCTTAGGTGGGGATAACGCTATTTGTGATGTAATCGTTCAGCTGCAGCAACCTTTCGGTGCCTAACTGCCATGCCACCAGAAGGGAGCACGAGGGCTGGGGTACTGCCAGGTTGCCCAAGTCTAGACAGGGGAAGTCGAGAGGTAGAGGTCGGGTTCGAACCACGGACCTTCTGGTCAGTAAATTCGCGCTCTAACCACTGAACCATCTCGTCCCCTTTTGATGTAATAAGTTAGGAATTTACGGAATAATTTCCTTTTTTTTGGGATGTTTCTTAAGTAATCGTCTGTATATAAAGAAGAGACGCTTCATTTCGATGTTTTTAACGGCCAGATACGTCCTAGAGGTGATCTCCACAATCGAACTCTTTCGACCCTATTAAAAAGTGTCTCTTGTCTCAATCACACTGTGCCAATGTTTTCTAAGATGATCGGCGTAAACGTCCCTGAGAAGGGTTTCTGTTAAGCCATAGTAATCACTTGGTTGGAATAAAGACTATGGATATGGATGTACCTGAGGAAGTTACTGAGCGGTTTGAGGGTGTTGGCCGTCACAAGTACCGGTGTAAGGAGGAAACCCTTCGCTGCAGAGTTGTTTATTAGAAAACGCCAACTAAACGGTTACAGACTATTGGACAGGAAGGTTAAACTCTCATTTGCATGTTGCTTTTAAAAAACGGAATATCCATCTTCTTCTCGAACGCGTCTTCTTGAACTCTTCTGGATATTCATTGACTATCGCACAATTGCAAGCAAAAACTGTAAAGTAGTTCCACAAATTCCGTAATAAATCCCACCTTCCATTAGATCAAGGCGAAGTTACGAGAACACACATACTACTCGCATGCGTCATCAGTAGTACCCACCGTTACACCGGTAGCAGTGACAGTATAAATGCCTTGGTAATGGCTGTTCACATAAGAGCCCTATCGTTTAGGAAGGAAACGGAGGGCAGAGTTTTGAATGTTGAAGCTTCGACCACACTGAGGTACGCTCCCTGATGTTACTTACCGTTGTCTTTTCTGAAGAGGGAATGAATTTTACGTCCCATGGCGCGTTCGCAACTCTAGAGACGCTTCTGACACAGTAGCTCAAAGTGGATGCTTTAGGAAGTATGGTTGCATAAATTCTGGATGCGGTCACAAATGTTTGTCTATGATTTATTCACCGGTCAAAACTGCAAGTACAAAAATAAATTTTGTTCGATTCGTACTGGTAACCATGAACGTTCACCAGAAGAATGATCGCTCAAGAAAATCCGACAGCCAGTCCAGCGGTCCGCTGGAACGCTGGTCGTTGCCACTGATGGACATGCGGTTCTTGATTTTTGGAGCTGCTCTACTCTCGTCCACCTCGAAAAGATCTGCTGTCTCCTCCAAATACGGTGGTAGTGGGACGGCTGCAGTGCGCGAGGAGTCGGAACATTTCGTGGACGGTGTTTTGGTTCTCGTCACTGAGTCGGATCGATGGCTGATGGGACAGTAAAATAGAATGGGTGTTCATGTACCATGACTTAATGGCTCTCAAAAACGAAACAAAAAAGCAGAACATGGGCAATAGGCTCTGAAGAACAAATGTTTCATCTCCGTCGATTTTAGTCAGCATTGCTGTCCGCAGGAATCTGAAATGTAATTCAAATCCACCGGGTGGAACACCACTTCAGTGAAGGGGAAACACGGACTTTAATCAACACTCGGTCACGTGAAATAGACCGCGCTGTTGAAGGTTGGGTAGTGCTATATTCTTGCTAAGTGCAAGTTAACCATCCTGCTGACTAGCCACTGGTAGCTGAATTGCCGCAGGTTCGAGCCCCTTGGGACTATGGGATAAGGATTCCAGGTACAATGCTGATTCCAGTACAATGCTGTTCAATATGAAGCCAACTAGCAGCTGTGACACCATTTCGGTGCCTATCTGTCATGCCACTAGAAGGAAGCACGAGGGCTTGGATACTGCCAGGTTGCCCAAGCCTAGACAGGGGAAGTCGAGAGGCAGAGGTCGGGTTCGAACCACGGACCTTCTGGTCAGTAAATCGCGCCCTAACCGCTGAGCCATATCGCCCCCACTAGCGAGTTTCACGACCGACCATCTGTGAAAACCTTCACCACAAAGCCTGATAGGATGCCGCCGGAATCCTAGGAGCAGTGGATGCTACAAACACGAAAACAAAGTAGGAACGGACAAGGTTAAATAGGCATGAAAATTCGTATTAGTTTATGTGCGTTGTGCTTGGATTAGAAATGTGCATATTCCCCAAATTTCGGTCCCGGGAAGCCAGGACAACCTATCCACCGTACCTGCCACCGAAAATGAAGTGCCTACCGAAGCAAGTGGATTAAATAGAAACATACCACAGTACTGAGAGTTTTCGACCCATGAGAATGTGATATACTACAGTACCCAACGCTACAACCGGTCTGTCTGCGTCCTGTTTGTCGTTCGCGCTTCCCTTCAGGGGATTCATACGATTTAAGTCGCTTTTTAATAAGACACTATTGGACCGATAACCTATCAATAAGTGCGCATTCTTCAGGCGGTGATACCATCAAAGGTATTAACGTTCACATCGCTCTCGTTTGAACAGTCCTCTTCTTGTCCTGGCGCAAGTATTCCGGTGAGTCCACGCCAAAGGGGGTAAACACTGGACTCGAGTTTCGATTTTATTAAAGCTCATCAACAGCGCATATCCTTGACCGTACCGTATGTTAAAAAATCAATCATGACGAAGCTTTTGTGTCAAAAGCAAAACGTTGCCCAGCAATAAATCTACCGATTCTTGCCAAATTTTTCCGAAATCCTGGTTGACATTCAAATTACAGCTGCCTTTCATCCAACAAGAAATGTGAAAGAAGTTGCCTCTGCAGCGAGTGGTTGCAGGCAAGACATGTAAAAGCACCGTCCTACGGTTGCACTGTTGAGACATCTTGACCCCCAGAATTTATCTACGACCGGGACCGGTGACCGTTCTTCGATCGCACTGCTCCACACTGAGTCACTTTTGATCGTTTCATGCTTGTACAGGATCCGACCTTCCCCACAAAGCCTCTTGTAGGCTGTGCGCAGAAATGTACGTCATCTTTGTCAAAACTGTCATAACCTTCACAAATATCTCGACTACGCATCAGGCCAACTACAAACTGTTGATAGGGATCTTTGCATATTTGTATACAAGTAGTCCTCTTACGTAACTGTTGGAAGTTATGCAGCTATCAACTGTTCCATCGACAAGCTCTTTCGTTTTGTGTCTCAAAAGCGTGCTCGTCAGAGGTGGGCGTTTTCACCGAGCCGACAAAAGCTGGGTAGCTGGAATGGCGGCGCTGAATGCGCTCAAGCGACTGCCTGGAACTTCATCGTCGCTGCGTCCCTTCAAAGAGGGTTCAAAGCTACACAAAGCTCGGATATAATGTCACTCAGCGAGAACGTCCTTTTCAGTTTAGCTTGATCATCATCATCTAATCTACTGACAAAGAGTTCTCCAGAGCAATGCTCATGGAGTGATGTTCACCGGCTTTACAACAGGTCCCATTTTACCTAGCAACGCAAAAACTTCGCAATCTACCCATCACTGATGGATGGGATAGATTGGTCAGTCGCTTTCTTGCCAGGATGACGGATGAGAAATTCCGTCGCCTCTTTCCGCTCGCGTTAACACCAGCGAAATCGGTGACAGAGAGTGGTGTCTTGGTTTCCTAGGCAACCAGACAGCAGTGAGTCAAGTTAGCCTTCCTCAGTCAATTGGATGCGCGGGTGTCAACCTCTCTCGGGGAACCAGGCATCCCGATCTATCGCATGGGATAACATACGTGGCCTTTAGTTCTGCCATACCACAAGATTTGTTAGCGATATCTGGAAACCACGGCACGATCAGTTTGTTATACCGGCGCATTGCGTGCGTTATTGTTCCCACGTCAGTGCTGCCTGATATTACGACCAATTGTCAGTTGTCCTGGAAGCCACAACGCTATCATTCAGTCTCACCTACACTGATGGACCAGGTGTCCACGTCATAAGTTATTATGTTTTACGACCACGCCAGACCCACAGGATCTGTTGGCGAAAACCGGACCAGTGTAATTGAGGTTGCGTACTCAGTCGTTCACCGCATCTCGGTAGTCCTACCGATCGTGACTGACAGCTGTTATTCTACCGTTTGACCTGTTTGCACTGATTCACTGCCGGAGTTTGCTTTGAGATTCACGTCTGTTGGATTTTCCGCCTACAGTGATCTCAATGAAATCAGCAACCCTCACCCCCCCCCCACCCAGAAAAAAGTCATTTATCAGTTAGCGGAACCCAGATTGTTCGCTCCTGCGGGACACCCATGAAACTTCTACGGTAAGCGGTTTGGGAGTTGGAATATTCGTTCGCTCCTTGAGGTTGACTACTTTCCGAGTTCATAGGTCCTGTCAACAATTAGAAAGCTCAAGGTGAAGCGGCTGCTGACGCACATCGAAGGTGTTTATGGCCAATGGATGACACACACTGGGTTTTTGTACTTTGTGGCACTGCATTGTCCAGACCATACTGGTAATCGTAAGGGGATGTGTTTTGCTGACACATCACACCGCCTAGTTTCACGACGACCCAGCAGCGATGTCACACCAATCGTGGATAAAACGTTTGCAACGTAGGTACCTGGCTGGGTCGACGACAAACAACTACACAACCTGAGTTACCAATAACTATACCAAAGGAATTGGAGCAAAGGCCATGATAGAGTAAATAATATCCTCCCTTATGTGAAACTCTCAAAAGACAAACTTTTCTACGGATGTGAAGCTGACATTCAACAGCGCTATACAAGAAGCACCCTAAAATAGAAGTAAAAAAATACTCGGCGGCGTGTCAACTTTCATTCCCCTATAGTTAGCAGTCCCTCCCAGGAACGAACACATTTTCCAATTTCCAAAATTTCCAGGAAGCTTAAGGGAGCTCTCAAAAGCGAACACTAGGAGGGCAGAAACTGCCTATCAACCCCTAAGCATAATGTCAATTTCATGGAATATACCAGCGTTTTCATGGTCACGATCCGTTTAGTGGGTTATCACAATCAAACGCTGACAAAAATGTAATAATAACAAACCATTGGGTAATGGGCCGCTAACAGGCGCGGTGTGCCTAGGGGAGTGAGGAGTGAACTGACTAGCAGCGTAAACTACCCCTACCATGTCAGGAATCGAGACGTTGCAGTCACGTGCGATGAACCATGGGAGTTCGAACCGAATGGTCGTGGTGGGGTTGGCGAGACAGGATTGAAGGCCAACGCTCACATCAAGCCATATTGTTAACATATGTTGTGGGTTGTTGGATATCGGCCTAGAGGACCGGTACCTGATGATCCAAACCGACTATGGCTCTGTATCATACTGGCTTTTGCGTAGCCGCTATAATGAGCGTCGTGTCTATGGTCAAATAATTGATCCTTATCGGCTGAGGTAATAAACGACCGCCAGTAAAGTCATCACCGACGGACCGTTTCGAGGTAAGTTTTGGCACAGAAAAGGTGGGCCTGTTCTCTTCACCGGTGCCGGTGGTGGGCGGGAGTTTGGTAATTATCTAACACATGGTACGAAGCCGCCTGATGACGGCTGACAACAGCAGGTTGCTCGTTCCATGAGACACTAAAGATAAGTTAAGATAAGTTAGCTGAATTTCAGTGTCCAAACATCGACCATACTTGGAAGGTTAAATCGTGGTACTCCTCGACACTTTGTATCGCTTTTCAAGCCGAGCGCACATTCAAAACCTCTCTTCTGAGAAAGACTGCAATAAGTCAGTGTGAAGAGTAACAGCCTGGGCCAACAAGGTCCATGTAGCAGAAAACGGCACTGCAATCGAGCTTGGATGGCAGAAGGTTAAGCCGAAGCTTTTATCTCATCACCCTCCACCGCTGCCGTTAAACCTGGCAGTATTCCAACCCTCCTCATTCCAGCAGGTTTCGTGGCATGCGCGCCGGAATGGCGTAGTTACACAGAGAGACTCAATGTGCACAAGTCGGAAAGCCGAACGATCTGGCTTTGTCCACTTAATGGTAAGTGAAACCATAGCGATGGGCTTCGGTCTTTATGTCAGCTGACAAACGTTCGTCATACATAAGGCACCAGCCGGGGTGCCGTTGATGCTTCCAGGATGAGGCCTGCTTGGCACTCCAAGCGTTTGGTTGAAGGCAATGAAGGATATGGTGGCTAACGATGCTGTCAGTTCCTATCCAGATTGTCCGATTGAGTGTTGAGGGTGTAGACACTTCGAATTCTTCTGTTAGGCTAGCCCTAGGTACCTCTCCCTGTTCCTGTCTTTTCATTGGAGGACATTATTCAAATAAATTGACATGGTTTACTGACATTGAAGCACCGGTGATATTGTTGTCAATGACGATGATTCACACGGGATGCGGAGTTTCATTGAAAACCCACGTCACGTCATAAGGAAGTGATAAGTTATCAGTTTAGCTAGGTGCGGTACACTATTCTCTACTTTCAACAGCTCTCCGCGTAACGATGCAAGTCTCTAACATAATCGACACTTTCCTTCCAGCATAGCCTTTCCACACATAGCCTTTTCCAGGCAAGGATACACCCAATATGTGACCAACTCAAGTACGAAATGCAAGTGACTCTTTGGTTATTGCGACTTTTTCCGCCTGAGCAGTAAATGTCCACCAACGTTCGTAGCACCGTGCTGTTCGTTGGCACATGACGGATAAAAGACCGGGTCGGGAGGCACGGACAACGCACAGCACTAGTGTGTGAGCACAGTACACATTCTGGAGTACAGCATCGCAAACATAATTAAGCGAACTTGGTAGTGTGAAAAGTAACTAGCTACCTGGATCAGTTCCCCCCGACTGTAAACCTCGTCCTGGGCACGTTGCCGCGTGCTCTGTTGTCTCAAATGATGATGATCATGATGGTGATGTTTGTTCGCGTTTTGACTGACTTGATCACAAGTTTGGTCATTAACTTCTGTCACATGCGCCCATGTCTGGCCTTCGGGATAAGATAGGGTATTTGATGCAATCTAAAATGTCAGCGGTTTTCGAATTTGGGCCGCGGCTTATCACCACGGGCATAGCTGATGTATACTATTCAGCTAGTGTATAAAAATCAATCATGTTCGACAGTACCACCCCAGGTTCAGAAGTACTGATGATCTGTTTATGATGTAGAATCAAACCAAATCAAAAGACTAATTTACAGGAGAATAAAAGATCCTCAGGTGAGATTTTGCACCGCGGGGTGCCTTCCCTTTGTAAGACTGGTTCAGTCCAGTATACAGCTATAAAATGGTTTGGATGGCTTGTATCCATTCTAAATATTATTCTCCTTCACAACTGCTTGAAACGACTAAATTCGACGGTATTATGAGATTTGGTAACTTCCAACTGACATTTTGTCCTGTAAGTGAAGCCAATCTGTACTGAAAAGCCGAGAGACACAGCATAACTGTCTCATCCTTATTGGAAACCATCCACCTCATGTGTTGACTGGCTCCTCGAGTGACGAAACTTCCATATGAGAAGTCGTCACTCGAGCAGCCACTCAACACATGTGGCCATGTGATAGGCTGAAGGATGAGCGGCGCTATATTCCGTCTACGTAAGAGCTAATCACACTACTGTTCAGCCGTTCGTGGCCAAACAGTTAAGCGTTCAAATCCCTAGCCGGGATGTTGCGGTTTTAAAACTACTTTGATGGTGATGATCCCCAATAAGGATGAAACAGCATAGACTGGCTTCACTTACAGGACGAAATTTCAATTGACAACTGTATTTGCTTGTTTCCTCTGTACGAGTATACAAGACGACTTCAATAAGAGCCATGTGAACCAGATTTACAACGTAGTTTAGTTAAGCTGCGGTGGTTTGATTCGTTGAACTGTTACGGGTCTATAAAAGTACACATTGGTAAAAGGACGGATGTGCCGAGAATGACACAGAAGTCATCTACGTCCAGGAAACTTCAAGTGACAGATGGTTATGTAAACGAGCGACACTCACATAACGGTACGTTTCCGCACAATCCGCGCTTTGATCTCATCTGCCGCTGGATGAGGATGATCCCAAACGGAATCAGTAGAAGAGGGTTGGTGGCGTTGGGCGGCACGCACAGCACGAACTAGACATTCTGGATCCAATTGGGGAACGGTACAAACAATGACACGATGCTTTTGCAACTGAAATGTGATGCTAACCACTCCACGAACTTTGAGTAGTTGCGACCGCACCACTTCCGCGTCTTCCTGAAAACAAAAATTTACTATATGACATCAATTTCACCATCAACGTGGTAAATGTTACGCGAAAAACGACCCCCTGTTGCACGTTCGATAATAACGAAACCTTACGCCCTTGGTGAAGCGATATCAGCCGTGGTGTGCGAATTCCAGCTTTTTCAAAAATCGACACCAACTACACGAGATGGCTCAAGTGGTTAAGGCTCGAATTTGCTGACCGGAAGGTCCGTGGTTTGAACCCGACCTCTGCTTCTTGACTTGCCCTGTCTAGGCTTGGGCTACCTGGCAGTATCCCAGCCCTCATGCTTCCTTCGGCTGGTATGGCAGTTAGGCACCGAAAGAGTGCTACAGCTGAACGATTATCTTATTACACGAAAATAACCTAGCAGAGGCTGCTCCAACTGTGTGGGAAGCCAGAAACCAGAGCTCTTTTTATCCAGCCCGTGTGTAAATATACCCAAACAAACCGTCATAATGCAGGCAACCAGAAGGAAAATGACGAAAGTGCCTTCTACCACCCTCAATGCATCCACACGGAGTTTTTCATAGATTGACCACACCAACGCTTCCACTGCTGAATTATGGAGACGCTGTAGACAGTCACGATCCTTTCAGCTCAAGGTCTTGAAAGATTATGAAGTGCGGAAATGCCAGCATGGATTATTTCACCTACTTTTATTGTAGCCACAACCTAAGGTCGTCCAGCGTTCTCGTGTAATTTGTGTTATTAGTAGATATGAACTTTTCCATCTCAGTGGTCGATTGGTGACATTTGGAAATATTTCCATCACAGCGATTACATTCCGCCCTCGATCGCTCATTAATTGTGCATTCCAAGAGGATGAAATCAGACAGGAAGGAGAAATCCTAGTTGGCTCAGTTCTTAAACGATGTACTGGAACAGATATTATGAATAATTGCGAATCGCAGGAGCATTTCTATATATATATATAT
>SJOL01010838.1:2448906-2471533 GCA_004794785.1 Opisthorchis felineus
CCTGGGCCAACGACGAACTATTTTAAAGAGAACAATTCTTAGTGAGTCTGTTCCATTCGACCCATTTTATTATTGCGTACTCAATTCAGAGTAATTATGTCTATTTCTTTGCCACACACTACTCCTAAAGTAGTTTTTGGGTACCAGACCACTACACGGATGACAGCTTGCTGCCGCATTCACGGAAATGATTCGGTACGGCTTTGCGTAGGCATTGTAGCATTCTTCAGAAATTTCGAGATGTACGCCATCGGAATCCACCCGATATTCAGGAAGTGCTATGCCTGTGGATTTCGTCGGCCATTTGATGTCAACTGAGACGAGTGGGTGTGGCCGTGTCTTCCCACTAGGATAGATGGGCTTCCGTGACTACGTGTTCCCATTTGCGGTTGGGTGAGTAATCGAGTTTGTTTGTCACGTGGGGCGAGTTCAAATGATGGTATCGTCAAGAACCACGGCCAAAAGAGGGCCTGAACAACCCGCTGACTGTTGAAGGGACATGGTTACCGATTTTTAGCTTGTGGGATTAGACTTCTGAAGTAAACAGCCATCGTGGTGTAGGATGGCGGTTGTAATCAATTGGGCATCGAGTTCTGAAGTATCTTTCCTTTGCCTCGCACCTGAGGTTTAAGTTGCGCCTCAACACACCACGGCATCTAAACAATTGGAATAAGTATGTAATGGAGTAGGGGATAAATGGACGCAGGCTTTGGGTATATTTGAGGAAAGCGGAGCTCCAAGTTCATCTAGCGAGAATGAGGGCAAAGGCGCCCAAACAATATCTGAAGGGCTGGGGTCAACAGTGACAGGTGTCTTGTACTGCGGCCTGCTTATTATTGACGTTCACACACAACCGGACAGCCTTGCCTAACAAACTGGTGGGTTGGTCGTTACTAATGGGAAGTGAATTTGGGGCAAAGTGTAAAATATGAGGTTCATTTGTGGAGGAGTTGGAAGGGGTATGGGAATAAGTTAGGATTTTGTTTAGCTAACATGTGGCTCAAAGAATTCGGATTTTCAAGAAAATTCTGATGTTTGTTGGCAAACCCTGAGGAGAACGTGGAGGCTGGGTATGTGTGCTGATCTGCAAAATGGGGTGTATGGGTGAAGCGAGTGTCTGGACGTCCAACACAAGAGATGGGGTGAGATGGGTCGAGTCCCTCGCCTCTTTGGGTCTTGATGGGGGTCGCCGTTTGGGTCCGTATCCCATTTTTTCTGGGACCTCAGAGGCAGTATCCGGGGCAATACTGAGAGAGTCGCCCAAACGGACGTTCCCGTGCAACTTTTGACCGCGCCTGGGAAATAACGTTTGTCTAGCAGCAAGGTGGGGACGGGCAGTTTCCAAGTGTATGTTGGCACTGTGTGTGAGGCGCAGTAAGCGCGTAATAACTTAAATGATTGGGTGTCGTGAAGTGCTATGCTGAACGAAGGCTTGCAATTCAGTCAACTATGAATGGTCGAAAGCCAAGTTGGCCTGAAACGGCCCTCGGTGACGGTACTGAGGAATTCCTTCATCTATGTTTGCAGAATGACCACAGATCTTTCAACAAGTTCGAGCTGGAATCTTTGCGACGAGGTGATAAGTGCTGAGTTTAAAATTGACAAAATCTGATTGGTCAATATCCCTAGTAAAAGGCATACCTTTTGGTATGCAACTGGTCCTTGATATGCCCATCAAGTCGACATGAGGTCCGGTTATTTCGGGCGGCTAAGTTTTGGGCGGGGCGTTGATTGTTCCCTTTAGAGAACGGTTCGGAGTCCTCATTGGGATTCTGCAACTTGGAAAGGAGATGTGAGAGTTTTACGGGTAGTTTGGAAATGGCTGGTATGGCGTTCATTCTGTCATGTAAGCCCGAGTTCACGTGTTGAAGACTTATTACCGGAGTAGGGCAAGAATTGCATTTGGTGCTCGGCTTTCTATCAATTACCAGAAATGCGATTGTTCATTCCCGCCACCGGTTGACCCACCGTTGCTGGCTTTACTAGTAGTGGGTCAGTGAATACCGATCTAATCCCGACGAGCCAGGAGGCCGGTTTTGCTTCGTTTTAAGCATGCTTTGGAAGGAGTGAGGCTATCAGAAGTTTTGCTGTCCTTGTTGAATCTGTCAGGGAATAAGCAAGTCCACAATCAGGCACTCTGTTTGCCCTTGTTTTGACATATTCCCTGAATAATCCGAGGGCCTCCACTGAAGGTTTGAAAAGCTACCTGGAGAGGCAATCGCTTGAGGAAAGGGCAATGAGTTACAGACTTGTTTCATTCTTAGGGTTGGGATGACTAGTCCACAGCTTAGACTGTGGCATATGTTCCACTTTTTTAATGCCTGTTTGGGGATTGCGTTTGGGCTTCTTCGTTAGGGTTATTGGAGCACTGGGTGGGCTTTGTCAATGCTACGGCCGATTTGAGCTTGGAGTTGTACCGAAGGAATGATTTGGGTGCAGCATCCTCATTGTTTGCGTCGGTGGAAAAAACGATGTCAGGAGGCCGGCCTTTGATATCGTGCATGCAGAGGGAGTCTTAGAAGAAGTGAGAGTTGAGGTGCCGGAGGGGGTGGACTGTACCTGAGGATATGATCCTTTTATGCGGAGCATGCGACAAAACACACGGACTTGGTCCACTACGACATACTCTCCCTTTAAGCACGCTCGTTGACTTCCCTACGACTGTCTACATTTTTTGGCGTATTTGGCCCATGGGTTTAGCCTTAGGAAGTGCAAGTAAACAAATTACCATTTGCAAGATACTCTGTAACCTACCTTAGTGACAGCTTTTAACTCATTTCCAAATGGTGCTTATTGGCACCTCCCATGCACGCATATGCTATTTTATAAAATCGAATTAAGTAGAAAAGTAGAACGCCGCCTGGATTTCTGATCATGGTTTTTGGATATTTTGTCCAATAAGACGATCAAAAACGCCTGTCGATTATGTAGTGCTTTTCTGCATGCTTTTTTCGGGCAATCGACGGGGTAGTACGGCGCTACTGGCGGCCAAACCAGTGATCGGCAAAGGCTGTGCAAAACAAAGGCTATCTACACAAACTAACAGCTCCTGCTCCCGTAGTTCATATGCTGGTTTTGCAAGAGTTATCACCTTTTCCTGATTGGTCCGAACTGTTAATAAACCACCGCACAAGTTTATTGAGACCTTAATGAACAAATGCGTGCCTAAAGTTAGTCAACTCAAGACCTTATCATTGCCTGGAAATGGCTCAATGCAGATTGAATACAAGGCCATTTCCTCGCTTGAGGAACAGTCAACGTTATTCAGTGGTACCATGTACGCATGGTTGCCACGAATATATATGTTTACAACGCTTCTGTGGATTGCCATCTTTGATGGTTTAGCCTGTCGCCATGGGCGTCGAAGTTCATGGTATGGTATACCCACTAAGCGAAATGTGGCAGTGGCTGTTTAGTGCTTACCGTGGTGGTACCTGCTCCCAGGAGGTTCGCAGAATGTAGCCACGCCTGCCTTGACCCCGTTTTTTATAAACCAACAAGACATCCTATTCAAGCATTTATAATGTACGGATTTGAAGCTACTTATTCACCGGCACTGCGGCCTGACATTGCTGTGTCCTCGAGTGCGTGGACGCCTCGCTGTAGATGACGTTGTTAACAATCGATCCAAGACTGAGCGCGCCACAAGGTGTGCGTTTGTGACTTCGTGTTCTGTGATAGGGTCAGTCTGATGGACTAGTTTCGCATGAGTACTAACTTACATATCAAAACTTCCACTTGTGACTGGCGTCAAAGTTCCTCAAGTGGGGCACTTAAGCCAAGGTTTGGTATATTTATATCTACATTCTCCTTGTTCGACCCGACGGATTAATATATCGAGTGTGGTGTCCCCAGCAGACGGTTACGCTTTGCCCGTATTCTTTTGTAAGCTATAGGGTTTGATCTTGCCTAAGAGGTGGAGCAGTAAATTGCCATCTTAAATTACACTCAGGTAATTAGCGGCTAATTTTCCAGTTTCATTTTTGCGGCCTGTGCCCCTTACAACCACTACTGTGGCCGGGCATTTTGCGCACGACCTGGTGGGATCAAGTGTGAGGGCTAGGTTACGAGTACAGGGCGTAGCAGATACGCAGTTATTTTGCCTATCTAAGGAAAAAGATTTTACACATCTGTCTTGACTTAGTTTGGACAAAGTTTTGTGGGCTCCACCACTGGAGTTGTGCAATATGATTCAACCACTCGTAAGCAGTTCTCGATGATGGATTATGTGATAATACCCCGCACGTTTGATGCAAGCATCTGCCAAATATACGTAATGCACAAGTGGTGTTGTCAACTTGTGCATAATTTGCCTCGTAAAGGCAGTTTACCTAGGGGCCCCCTGAACACTTGAAGCCCGCCACTTTCACTGGCAGGTGGCAACGATTCCCGTTGAATCTTTTAGGCAGCCTAACTATAGACAGGGATCGAAACCGGCGGGAACAGTTGGGAGCCCAGCCATCATCTGGTCCGGCATTAGGCGGCCTGGACTTGAGGCTGGAAAGCATACGAGCAGACGAAGATAATCACACTGGCTTCTGCGTAGCTTAAGTGTCTCCTGCTTATTAGGTACTCAGTCTGGTTGGCGCGGTGACACAAAACTCTAAACGAGCTTTGGCCGCGACGCTCATAAGTGTTCATATACGATAGCGCCATCAACCTCACAATAATGCCGCCTATATGATGACAGAAAAGCCGGACAACTAGAAGTGCTGGAAAACGTAGACGGTTCACTTAGGTAACAAGACTGTCTACGAATGTTTTAGTCTGGTCGATGAAGTGCCGGTTTACATCTATACGCTCTTAGCTGAAATGATTTGCATAATTTGTGCTGATCCCTAGAAGGAGCCATGCAGTTCTTGTGGAGAACTTCGGACATAAATCGCTCTGGATTTCGTTTGGTACTGTTTTGCCGCGCTCTAGTCCAACGTATGTGCTCGGCCTGTTGAATTAAGTACCTGCAGGATAATTAGTGTAGTCAGCCTGAATAGGAATGTACAAATGTGAAACCTGGTTATAACTAAAACATTTCGGGCACGAGTGGTAATTTTTTAAGAACATTTATTGCTTTCCGCAGAAATACACACCAGGCAATTGGATTACTTAAGCGGCCTATCGGAAACCGACGAAAAATTATAAATGCCGCTCCAGGAAAAATGAAATCACTTGCGAAGTTGTCAGTACGCAGCATAAGATGGGGCCAATAATTACCAGCCAAACTAATTCATCATGTACTTATACGGTTCTCTGCCGTGTGGATTAGTGCATGATTTTTGCTTCGGCAAAATCAGGTATGGACGACCTTGTTGGCTGTTATCTACTCCACCTAACCTATGATCTACATCCACAGGGATCCCCAAACGGACCAAAAGACCTGTGATCTCATATCGGTTTCGTTCTAACTTTGTCTCCTTGGCCAGCCTGAAAAAAGCCAGCTGCTAAAAGAATTGCACATCCCAGCCCAACGACCTTAAATGTGACGTTAGTTACGGGGCTGTAGAAAAACCGAAGTATGTCAGGCCAATGGTGGCGCGGCACTGCCATACCCAGTTTGATAGCACACCCGCAACTATTCCCTTCCCACTCTCGACCGTACCCTCTCGCCCACTCGTTCCATTAACTGCAAATACGAACGAGCTCATCACCTGGCCCCAGCTGCCTCCATGACATGTTCATTCCAATCTACTGAACTTTTCGTTCGAATTTAATCATTTCTGTATGTCCGAGCTTCCCGCAAAATTAACAGCTTTCTATACAGATCGCTTTCCGGCTCGTGTGTTGCCACCACTCACTCTTCCAGGGAACTGTTATGCCCGAATCCACAACAGCGACACCAGTGAGTCTATACAGTTTCACTGTACACCCTGTTTCTGAGATTCCTGTTACCGCTCATCCGCTTTGCTATTCCCTCCACTTCATCCCCACTTACGCCTTTTGTGACCCTGGCCATGCGCCCAACAGTCCAAGGCCACGAGTTCTCAGCGCTGGTTTTAGGTTTTAGCTCAGTTTAAATCGGCTGGATGACGCCAACTCTGCTGTTTCATCAGATCTGATGTTCTGGTTCCTCATTTTTCACCCTTTACATTTTTCTTGTCACGTGTCAGGCAGGAAGCCTTCGGCTTTGCCCTCCCATGTTTTGTTTTTGCCCGCCACCCTCAAATCCTAACGATCTGATCTTGCTCGATATTCTCTCCAAAAAAACGCATAGTGACTGTACTTCCCTGCCCGCACCAATTTAGTGGTGATCACGCCCACATCGGATAATGCCCACCGCCTATGATGCTGTCCCTTTTCCCAAAACCTCCCTGTACCCACAATCCCCGCCAGTCATGCTTATATTCTGACTGTAAACTTATGGTCATAATAATAATAATAATAACAATGTTTATTCCTAACTAGTGGGCAACATACCTTCAGGCGTGATCATAAAGCTACAGTCAGAATAAGTGCATGGCTGGTGAGGTTTGTGGGTACCGGGAATTTCGTGAAAAAGGGACGGCGACATAAACAGTGGGCATTAACCTGACGGCATGCCACCCACAATTTGGGAATAAACATTATTATTATTAATATTATTATCATAATTATCTCAAATGACGCCGTGAAGCGAGATTCTGCTCAATTGTAAGAAGTCACTAATTAAAGAATAACGAACCCGGATTCGTTACAGAAAGTTCACGCATTTGAGATTTCGACAAATTGGAATGGGCATGACTCAATGAGAAACTGGATCGTGCATGACGACCGACCGATAAAAAGCATGCCGAACGGAGTAGTAAATTAAAATAGGGAGGAATTTTGTACCGATCGGAAGGTGCAAACAGAAGGTAATAATTCCTAAGACTTGGTGAAACTGATGCCAGGCCTTTCAAAATCTTTGCATTTGTTCCAAATGTGCGTTCCAATGGATTCTTGTGGGTAGCGTTTGACTTAAAGAGGCAACCCTTAAAGTTCATCGAACAACCAAAGTTGGCAAATCCTCCGTTGGTACTGGCTCCATTTCTCTCCAAAATATGGCAACCCAAATCAAGGCGAGGCATCGCCTTCGTCTAATTCAGAATCACTATCAGCTATTTCTGACAATAGCTAACCCCCGGGTTTCAAGCTGCTAATAGCGAGTGCGTATTTAAAAAGCACGTATGCAGAATTCAAGTGATGTAATTGTACGCGCCACAATATTAAGGCCAGAAATTAATACTGTTAATAAAGTTCCTTCGCTGCTGGAATCCACGTACGGCCATTTTCATATGGCAACAATATATTGGCCATATTCCTCATGAAAAAGCGAGCTTTCCAGATGGGTACTATACCATAACGGGCAGGCAGCGGGCCACTGATACTTAGTGGTCACAATCCTGCCCGGAGTGTACGGTGGAAATGCCCGTCTTTCGCCGCAGTTAGAGGTGAACATTCTTATGGATTCGCGCTGCTAACGGCTGAAAGATGACAGTAATTATGCAATGCAGCCACAGCAACACCAGTAGTTCAGGGCACCAACGGGATTTCGCAACAAACAGAAATTAGAGTAATTTTGCTTTCTTTGCCGAGCTTCGTAGTCTACGGCGACAGAGTGATACATCAGTATAAGCATCAAATCGTAGCCAGTAAGTAACATTTGAACGCATTTTCCTCTGGAAATGTATGGACAGCAAGCAACTTTATCCCTCCTGTTACCAACAAACAAACCAGGAGCGACCGCAGACGTCCAGCGGATCGACAACGGCGGACGTTTGCACCCAAAAAGCGCCGAAAGAAGATACGATGATTTGATATTTCCATTTGAGGTTTTCAGTAACATACATCTGACATCACGCCGCCACAGCAATAACGCAATTTTGTGCAAGATAATGATGCTGACCTGAAAACATGAAAAATCGACATGATGTCCAACATTGAGTGTTAAAACTGAATTACTCCATCAGCTACTGATATAAGCGTTTTATAATAAATCCAATGTATGTTTTACTACCGGTGGTGATTTCCAGAACTGTGTCAAAAAATGCGGTGCTTCCCCGCCCCAAAGTCGTCCTGAGGTAGTTTTGAGACGCCGTTCATCATGCCTACGAGGAATTGGTTCACCTAGATGATTGCGGAGTCACTAAATGCAGTACGAGGTTATTGGTACTCGGTACTTGGCTAGCCGCGATTGTTACTCCGGTCATGAGAAAAAGAATTGCAGTCCCAAACAAAATGAGGGGCGTGTTACAACTTTGTATATCTTTACAATTGCCTCCCATCTTGAATGACTACCTTCCGGTTATCAATTCAAATGAACCGCCCCTTTTATTTCTGATATAATTGAACTCTATTTCAGTTTGGTAAAGACCTTTGTATCTTCCGTTTTCCTTGCTACGCAAATCGTTTTTACCGCGTCAGATATACTATTTTTGTACCGAAACTCTGGTCAGCCATAGGTTTGTTTTATTGCATCAATTTGCAACCCGGTTTCGATCACGCGTTGGCTGTTGATCCATCTCAGCTTTGCTTGCTTTTTGGAGTACCTCACCGTTTGTCGAAAACCATTGAGGTTTGTAACTTTGTATCCGTGTAACTACTTTTATTTTTATAGTATAGCACATTTGTCTAACCATTCGTTCGGAGTTTTGCCGGTTTGGTTCCTAACCTTGGCGCTCGTTGCTCAATCAGTGAATCGGTCGTTACAGGGCAGTCTCTCAAAAGTGGGCCCCACAATGGCAGTAGGTTCAGCCCGATTGCCGTTACATTCATCGTATAATTGATCCAAGATTGCTGCCGAGAAAGAGGAGAATTCGATGGGTTCCTTCAAGGAAAACGCCGGACTCGTTAAAAAAAGTAAAACCGCGCTTGTGACAGCCATCCGGGAAGCCAGAGGCCAAGTAAGCAAGGGCCACGAGGAGCAACAATTGAAGTTAGAGCACGTAACACGAAAATAAATTAAACTATTTTCAAAAAATGGTGCTAGATAAAGATAATCATTGGGGTTTCTTAAGGATGCATGAAGTGCTATAATTTTGCGCAAAATTGCTGGCGCCTCATGAATTTTGCGAACTTATGGGTGTAAATCTAATGATCACTGAATCTTAGTGTATGGTGCGCGATAAGTCAAATTGTTCGCCACTGTTAATTAGGGTTTCCCTCGTTAACCTTCAAAAGTGGCGGCCTTTTTTAGGTTAGACAACGAAGATACTATTGAGGGCCTTCCAGAGACGAAAGGCCACCAACAACTGGCACCTTTGCCTGTTGGGAAGTTCGATCTTCACCCTTCTTTCGAATGGTTTGAATGTCTTTGCTAAAAACGGTCCTATTTTGTCCCTGTGCTTCTGTTTTCGTCGTTAACAAAAGACAATAGCCTATTGTCGCACCAATCTGACGGACCCTCCTCTACTTTGCAACGCTAAAAGACTGTTCTTTCCGGAATCCCCCACAGAATAAATCTGAGCGGGTTGTTAAAGTCAAAACATTTCGTTTTCGGCAACCATGTCTTGATGCTCACTATCCATCTGCAGTTCAGCTACAGTCTACCTGGCTGTACGGTTGTGCATACGGCTCCCAGATCAGACCTTTTTCCACAAGGCCAACATGGCAGCCAGATAAAACAACCTGTATACACGCTCAGCAGCCGTATGCAAGACGTTGTGGCGCTTGCAAACTGCTACTTTATGCCCACTACCATATCTTTTCTTGCTGTCAATATTGGTTACATTATTGTACAAGGTTTGTTTAAATGAACTATACAACAGGCCCCCGCTTCTTGAGTTCAACGAGACTTCACGCCTTTTGCTGAGCGACTGTTGTTGTGATTGACGGTTGAACAATATTGGCTATCACTAATTTCCAACGTTAAACATTTTTAGCCACAAACACTGGGCCCGTCCATTTACATCAGTGAATCAATATCGCGCTTACCGAGAGTTTGGAGTGCCATGAAAATAGAGCCTTATTTCTTGCTGTGGTGGTTCAAGGGAATATGAACCTTCGGAATGTCTTCTTGTGAACTGTTATTGAAGATGTTCTTGGATTGTTCTTCTTGTGACATTGTGTCCAACTTAAATAAATAGTTCGTTTTTCTCATTGGAGACCACCTACGGCCATCAACCGCAACCACGTCTTCGAAACTGGTTGGGCCATGTGTTTCATGGTAGAGCAGGGATGGCATTTTTCGGGAGGAGTCCGAATGGTATACGACGCCATACATTTCAGTTGACTTTTTGGTGAGTAGCTGTGATGTGCAGCCTTCCTCATTGGGGTTGGGCTCATAAGATTCCGCCACATTTCATTTCTATAGAAATTGACGTGAACTATGTAGCTCGTGGAAGCGCTGTCCGGAATTTCGTGGCTTCATAAAAAACTTTCTACAGGAGTAGTGGATTCAGTGTACTCCGAACTTAATAAAAATTTGATGAGTAGATGAATATTCCGGCAAATACACTCTTTTGAGTACCCTGAGTTTCTGTCAACTTTGCGTTTTACTTTGACCCAAATTGCACGGAATTTGACAAATACACTCATTTGCATACCAACTTGGTTTTCACAGGAGACCCAACTTCATCCCTGCTGAATCTCGTTTGTGATATTTTTCAACTAGGTGTGCTTCACAAAGGTATCCCATTCCAGCTGGCACAATATTCGAGTTACCACAGTATGCCTTCATGAAGGAAACCATTAATAGGCGTGCTGAAACTGTTAGAGAGCCCGCGACCGTTTCCGCCCTTCCTGGGCTGTTGAAAACTTTTCAGAAACTTTACGTCTTTCACAACCGAATATTTCCGTTCTAATTTCCTCCAAAGTGGAAGCGCTTATTCCTCCTGGTTCAGGTCCACACCCAACCGCCCAAACTAAAATTCTAGTAAGGATTTTGTGAAAAGCGCCTAGAACTCCCTCAGCAAAATTGTACAAACGATAGTTCCTTGACAATTGGTGCACGAATTTGAACATGCTCACAGTGGTACAAAAATGTCAACAATGAAAATTACGATATACTCTGGACGTTCAAGTACCTGAAAGAATAAATCACATCGTACAATCAGTTGTTCGACTAACCGTTGATTATTGCAAATTTTTCACACATTCTTTTCTGTGCTGGCGCTATACAACGAAGTTTGTTTATGCGACGACATCCTGGGAGGACTCTGGCCTGTTACTGACGTTCTTAGTGGCACTGGCCACCGTGTAAATGTTATTAAGCTGCGGATATTGCCCTTCACCATCGATGTGTCCCTGCGCTGGAGGCACATTTGTTCTTCCATGCTAAAGCTGTTTCCTGTCAACAGGTCGATGGTGGCGAAGTGGTATGGCATTTTTCAATACACTGACGTTATATTTCATTGGTCTAGTCCACTACAGCATCGTTCCGTCATAACTCTCCGCTAAAGTCCTGTCAATATTGACACTTTTGGCACAGTGAACGGCGAACGTCCTTCGGTTGCGTCCGCTTGTACCAGAGCCCAGTGCAAATATTCCCGGGATAAACTTTGAGCAGGAGGTAAATTTCTACGCAACAACACCAGCGTGCTCTCTTCGCTTGTTCTCCAAAGCCTCTTTTAAATTTCGAGTAAACGCCTATTCGACACCCGACCGATTTGCTGACGTCGACTCGGTGTCAGCCAGTAGTTGCAACCAAACTTTATCCGTTAAGAATAAAGGTCCTCGTGAACAAAATTTTACTGCAACCTTGTTGGTGTTGCTAATTAACCTGTGCAGTTTTACCCGTATGGTTTTAATTTTCTAAAATGACCCCACAGTTTTTCTTCATTTTGCGTTCCATTAAGGACAGTAGATGGCGCTAACCGCACGGAGGACGCGTTGTAAGAAAGTTTGGCCGGTACACACGTTAGTCAGTGTTTTATAATTACTTGACAAAAAGACGAACTCTACTGGTGAGAGTGATCCAGAGTACGACACTGCACGCGTTAGTTGAGCTCCTGTCGTGGCTGCTTGACATGTTGCTCTAATGTAGGGACGTATCTAACAGTTTTTTCTTTTCCCTGCAGATTCTCTCATCCTGATTCTCTCTCATTCCGATGAACCCAAAAACAACACCTTGCGCAGATGGATTCGGAAGTCTGAAATTAGTCCAAACACACAACACGGGAACACTGAAGAGCAATAGCTTATTAACTTTGTAATTCAGGTACTGCAAATATAGTTCTGCGGATGCTGGACTGTGAACGTCCGCAGTGAGACATCCATCGAGCGGACATTTAATTGATCTTGCCTTGAATAAGGAAAGATTAAAGCACCTGATGTTATAAATTAGTGAAACCTGCTGAATTATGCCGAAAGTAAGGCTGCAAAAAATCCAGTGACAAGCAGAGCTCGTTTAGAAAGGTCGCCTTTTGAATGCACGTCCATATTTGTGATTCAAAACGAGGGAGTTCCAATAATTAGGCTCGGGCTTAAGTTTACTAAAGTGGCTTAAAATGTGAGTGTTTATTGTCAGCATGCTCATTTTTTGTAGGAGCACTTCTATAAGCATCTGTGCTGGCCAGTGTATGACTGGTCCACTATGGACGATGAGATGATTATTAGTCCTCACCGAAGACGAATTTTTTTCCTTTCAGCTGCCGGTTTGCGCTTTCTGGCTGCAGCAAACCTGAGGCTTTTCAGTCAGGAACATCCATTGATCTTTTGGAATGTTCTTGAAATGATAGATAGACAAGACACTGCTAAAATACGTAGTCACCCACCTGCGAAAGTCTCAAACCTTATCAATTTGCTCCTAGCGATTGGAGATGTGAAGTCTCACGGGACTACATATAAGCGCCTACACTACCTAGGGCAGATCCGATGGCGAGCAAATGGAGGAATGTATGCAGTTGTCTACATTTTGCAACTGTACCGGGTATATGCAGATATCGTGAGCGTTTAACTTATGATTGCCGTTGTTTGGCCCGTGGTTTGAACTTGAACGGCACCAAGAGCGTTCAAACTTGCTCGTCTGTTACGTCAGCCTTTTGCGTGGATGGGAAAGAGGCGGAACTTCACCCAGCCTCACACGGAACAAATCTGTGCGATCGGGCAGCTTGTCCTGTAAATTTTAAGCCTTTCAAATGGTTCAGCACTGTTCACTGAGAGTCCTACGCATGTTCATACTTCTCTATGTTTCGGTTTTTAGTGAACGAAGAGGTTATTTCTTGTCATGTCTAGGCCTAGTTTGGACCATTTATTTCCAGGTCATCACATGGTTGAAATATAGTGAGTATGTGTCGTCGTCGCTTATTCCATCTAACAGACAGAATCTGGTACATCAAAGACTAGCGGACGGTGCAGGGTGATATATTTATACGAGTGGACGTTTTAGTCTTACAGTCTTGATCCAGCGAATGCACTGTGGAGTAGCACGGCCGGACGCAGAAATCTGTCACACATAAACCGGTGGGCTGGTAATCACTCTAAACCAGTATTGTTAAGGGGTCCATCAAATTGTCGGTTGAATTTTTCCTAAACGAAAAACGAAGTGCTTTGTTTGAGGTCTTTGGGTGATTCATTGAAGGGTAGTTTCAGGATTCCTTTCAACGTGACTGTTTTGTTCACGAATCCCAAAATTTCGTCACGCTGGATTTCACTTAGCTGGAGTCTTGTTTAAAGTCGATTGGTGGGCGCGATATCACTGTTGACAAGGATTTGATTTCAGATGGAGCCGGAAGAACTTCAAGTTGATGAGTCTTGGTGATTATTGCAGATGCTGTTTTAATTTTATGGCTGTGTGTGTTTGACAAACTAAAACTTCTCAGTACAGTATGTCTAAACTAACCACACAACTTTGAACGTGCAGACTTACAAATCTACCTATGCGGTTATAGCCAAGACATTTGACAAAAAACGATTTCAATGAGCGACAATCTGGAAACGAATGAAACAAACTAAGTAGGTCCGCCTAAATTCGATCATCTTGAAGGCACATTTTCTGCCAGTGAAAAGACTGAAGTTTTTATGGGCCCAACCCCGACTAAGTAACGACAACTAGATGCTGGATGGGATGTCGGAACAGTCTGCAAACGGATGCGAACGCTCACAGCCTTAGGGTAAAAGATATTCGGACTGTAATTCCATCAGATTCTACGCAGATGTGATCTTATGCAGCAGCAGAATCAGTGGTCAAGAGCAGAGGTATTCTGAATTTTTTTCATATTGGCCTCTGATTAAAATCCCACATTTCAGGCATTTGCACTCAAACCTTCCAAGATGTTGGAACGAGAAAGGAGTAGAAATTTCTTTTCCGTTTGTGTTATAAAGTCATCGTATGGCTACCATGGTTTACCAAGCATATTAGATGGTCAGCAGTTCCAACAGAATGGAGCTTAAACATATCTTCAGTTCAAATTATTCACAAAAATTCCGGATGAGGTTGATCCTGCCACAGAAATGCATTTCTGGTCCACCTACAATGTACTGGTTTTTACTTTGTTTCAGTTATTCCAAAAGTGTATTGGGTGCTTCCGCCACCGTGTCATTTAACGAGAAATAGTAAACTAATGACAGTATGCTTGTGCAATAAAGGCGAATTACGTATTGATTTGTTTGAGTGGAAAAAGGCGGCCAGAGGAGCCTCTGTTGCACAACTGAGGTGACTGATACGGTGTAGGCATGCTATTAGATTTGGGATGGTGCCATGTGTGCTGTCGACATCAACCATGGGCCAGTAGTATCCTGATTCGTCACAAAAGGGAAGTCTTAGTCATTAACTTGTCAGAGTTTAGGAAATACGGACCTGGCTGTCAGACGACAGGCAGCCAGCCACTTGGTCGACTCTGCTTGACATGCATCTTGAAGAAAACGGCTCTTTAAGGCAGAATATGGAATGCACGTGGGCTGAGCAGAGCACACTACTGGGGCGTGACGAATTGATCTTTCGTTGGTGAGCCTTCTCTTCCAGTAGACTCTCGATGTATTTCGGCATCATGGATCGAAAATTCTTAATGCATTTGGACGGAAAATCCAAAGAATCTGTGGTAATTAAGTTGAGCACGTATGTCGGTATATCCAGACGAACTAGAAATGCAGAATTCCGCACAGCATAACAAGTAGCACCTATGTATTCGAATTGATGTTTGTATACAGCACTTGGAATATTAAAACAAAAGAATGCTGAATAGAGCAATGAATAGAGCACCAATCATGTTCATCACAGCCACTCACCAGGTTTCAAGTACAGAACCCAATGAAACCTGATCACTCAACGGTTTCATCCAAAAGCTCTCATAAATGATAGTTTTACTTCATTGGAAAATGGGTTCTAATTATAATTGTTTGGAATTTTTAGTCTTTCGCAGGGTAAATTCCGTAACTGTGCAAATCTTGTCAAAATTGTCGTGTAATCATTATCAATGTGTAAAGAATTTGTTTCACAGTTTACCGTGCAGGCCAAAGCAAATGACCAAAATGAAGTATAAAAAGCTTTTCACAACAGAAGCAAAATATTTTCTGATATTTTCGTCATTCAATGGGATGACCGTTGTATCGACATTTCTCTTCGAATCCGTTTAATGCTCGTAATACTTGCATTGCTGGCCACCACGTTGCACGTGAAGATAGAACCAGCTGGTAGGTCCTAAGTAGAACTTGATCTGAACCGAAAACCATGCTGAAAATTTCGCAGTCGGTGACTGAGGTTCCAAAATAGCTTTTCCCTTTGACCTTGAGTGACCGGCAAAAAGGACAAATAGACCCTTTTAAGTAGGTCGCGATTGCAATGGTTTCATGGTTTGCCCAGGATATAGGATTGATAATACTGAGTAGAGGGCACAATGGGAAAGCGGAACATGCGGCAGAGGAAAGGCACTGTAGGCTGTAGGTTGAAGTTGGCATGAAATTTACACAAATGAAGACCACGCTACACTTTCATTGGGTTCTACCGCGCCTTGAGGCTTCCATGAAAAATTCTTCCTTTACAACTCAAGTTATAAGATCTACCCAACACTACTTGGCATTCGGCATCTGAGATCCACATTACTGTCCCTAGGCTAAACCAGTGCACGTCAAATTTTCCCAGCCGCAGGGTCAAGGCCACAACCTATCCGACATAAAAGCCTTAGTGCTGACAACAGCAACTGGTGCGTGAATGCCACGAAGATTCAAATGCAAAGTTGCCATTACCAACCACCAAACTGGTCGTTGGACAAACAGCGTGGGTTGAGAGAACAGCGAGGCTACCAGGTATCCGACATTTTTTTCCCATCAGATTCGGGCATTTTCTTGTGAAACCACTTTGTCGCATTTTGGACCCCTTACAACTCAAATGAACCACAAAGACAAGGTTAGCGCCAGGTTGCCTAAGCTTTCAATAAAGCATTTGGACATCCAGAGTGGAGTTCGAACCACAGATATCCTGATTTTGCGCACTGATCACTGAGCTATTCAGACATCACCACCTAGCTGCAGCAGTGGCCCATTTATCATGACTTCTTGAATTTTACTTAGTTTGTGGTACAAAGCAGAGGCGAAATGTTACCCAATTTCGCCGGAGGAATCAACGACTTTGATCTGTTTTGTCTCTCTTGCATTCCATGGTAAAGAGTGTTGGTTTGTTCGCTGAGCCAGGCCATTTTTATCGCGAGTTTCTCATCTATAATCAAGGTAATATCATCAGTGCGCTGTTACGGAGTGGACCGAAGTGGTATAACCAGTGACCATCGCTCCTTAACAACGCACTGACGATGTAAATTCGATGACGAAACTTTTGTAATCAAATTGTTTATCTCAGCGAAGGAACAAAAGACCTTCTGCGCTGCCTGAGCTACCAACATTCCTATCATGACTAAGTTCTATTTTAAGTTGAGCGCCATCCAATTCTGGTGGCTAAAGCACAATTGTAGATAGTGACTGGAACTTCATGCTGAAAGAAATTCACTAAAACGCTGCCCCTGGTTATAGACGCCTCGTTCAGAATCGAATTACGCGGAGCCGGGTTTGGCACGGAACTCCAGAATGTACATTTGTGCGTTTGTGGATTCAGAGTCTGATGGATTTCCAGTGCTCTGCAGTCAGTGATCCGTGTAAATACTTGCAATTATATGAGTGAGATGAGATTTATTGATCAAAAGTTTTGATTTTATTCTGTGTAATCGCGGTGGATTTCCCTTGTGCTCATATACAAGGCATCAGTCAGTTTAATCCGAATTAGCCTGTTGTTGCAAGTTGCCTGAATTCTCCTGTCTCAAACAATTACCGAGTTTACACTCTTTTCATTGGTGTACTGCTCCTGGAGAGGTAGACACTGATAAGCAAAATAACAAACACGAATTCGAAAATCCGCCTGTGGATTTACTTACCTTTGGACAAATATCCTCAGATTCCGCAGTACTGACAAATATGTCTGTAAGTGAACAACGTAACTTATTTGAGGTGTACAAAAGAGCATTTTTCATCGATTTTCTCGATTATAGTGGTAAATAAATTACACGATCTAGAAGTTTTTGTGACATATACCTACATGTTTATGGAGTTTTGAGGCACATGTTCAATTGCTATCCCTTTGGGAATTTCTGGAACTAGAGCGAAATACAATCACTTGCAAACAAATTTGGTTTTGCAAGAGACTCGTTTGTGATGTTTCCAGGCAACTGAATGTACTGCATCAGAGTTTCAGCTGGGTTCCAGGTGAGTTTCTCTCAAAACCAAATTTGTTTGCAAATCAGTGTATTTCGCTAATCTCGTGCAATTTGGTTTCAAGTAGAACATGAGGTTGATGGAAACTCGGGGACTGCACCTACCTGATGAGCCCCAAGAAGGGCGAAACCGGTCGTGGGCTGTCGAAGAATTTTCAGCAACCTTATAAGTAGTGCGTTCTGGAACTAGAGTTATTGGCATAATGGCACTGATGACAGTTAAGTCTTCAGTCAAATTGAGGAGAACTTTATATGAATTCCCGACGGATTGAGAACGGTTTTGCGTTCACATTACTCTGTCTTGGCGAAATTCTTCTTGTAAGTCCACATCAAGGGAGAGGAGCACTGGGCTCGAGTTTTGTTCTCATTAGAGCTTATCAGGAGTGCGTATCCTTTGCCCTGTGGAGGTTTGAACTCCGGACATCTGGCACTCGACGTGTGCCTATTACCACTAATCTCGAATAAATGCGCCATGACAGGAGAAGGGCCGTTTGAAACAAGGGTGATATGAAAACGAATTCTACAAATCCAGCAATCACCTACAACGAATACCTCTGCTCTATGGCATTGTCACTTCTCAGTCGCACATTCTACACATTGCACAACGCTGTCGTTACCCGTCGTCCATGTGAAAAAAAACGATGACGGTACAGCCTTACACAACAAAGGATTCCCGAACGAGGGACTCGGTCCCAAAGAATAGTTAAAGTTATTTGGTTGTAACATCTTTTCAGTTCCTAGCTGCCGTGCCACCTGAAGGAAGTGCGATCGCTGAAATTCTGCCAGGTTGCCGATGCATAGTCAGGAACGGTTGAGATGCTCTGGTTGGATTCGAACCACAAGCCTTCCGGTCATTGTGTTCGCTTCCGAGCGTTTATTATGTGAACGCCTATTTGGGTTCAAAACATTCATAAAATCCGGAAAAAGGATGGTCGCTAGGACACTCATAAATATCACGAAAACAAAGGCATTATACTTCCAACTTGTTAATCCCTGCGTTATTCATTTGAAGTTGCAGGCCGTTAAAATAAATCGGATAAAGGGGCGGAGTATGTGATATTCTAGCAACAAGTGAACTAGCAACTTAACAATGGTCACGCATCGATCGATACAAGTCAACTGCGGTTGGTGATACCATTTGAACACTTGACTATCAACGGCTCCTTAACAAATGTTCAACTGTCATTAAAAGTACGTTTTTCACAAAGAACTAACACTGAGCCTTGTGTTATCTAGTTTTTATGTTAATATGACCTGAACATTGTTCGTTTTGACTGTTTCCAGAATTGTCGTTAGATGCGCCATCTAGGTGGTTTTAAACGATAGCCAAATCCATGGGTGTTGGTTTGAATATACACATTGAAACCATGCGAATTTGAGAAGGAGAGGCTAATTATACCGAGATGACTGTAGACATGTTGGAACCTTGACAAACTATCACGAATATGCGAACAGTGACCAACTGCACACTGCGTTATTTGAATTTCAAAGCGGTCTACCTACTACTCATAACTTCACACGTGGTGGTTCCTCACTTGCTTCTGTGGAATGAAACATTCCTGTAACCGCACGAAATAAATAAGGACGGGTTTGATGTTGGAGTGATGGTGTCTCCCTGGAAACTGGTTTTGGCATGACACATGAGTTGTGGACTCTGTGACCACGAATGAAAGCATAAAATGATGTTTCTATATTTCCCCTAATCTTAGAAAAGTTTTCGAATTTTATTAGAGGGCCCGAACGAGTGCCAAACATAAGCGTAGACGCGTCTCGCGGCTTAACATTTTGTTAGATGCAATCAGGTTGAAACTGTGCATTAGAAGGAAATACCGTGAAATTGCTCAGGCAAATATTGTTAGATACGACTTACCAGTTTGAGCTTCTTCAGATGTGTCCTTTGCAAAGCCTGTGATAAGAGAGAAAACACAAAGAAAAAATCTTTCAGGTTGTTTGTACACACTTGAATGATACTACTGGGACTACGCCTTCCTTCCTTTGGCAATCAGCTATCATAACTCGGGTGTGCATGCGAAATACGCAGCCTGCTGGTGCACCAAGTAGGAGATTGGAACAGACATAGTGTCTTGTTCCTAAAAAAAACGTGTAACACTCTGGTAGAATATGGGCATCCACCCATTGTCTTGCGGTTAGGCTTTTTAGTCAAAGGGTTTGGTTGATGGTCCCAATTGTCATCCAGTCTAGGTGTGGGCACCCTGACAGTAACCAAGCTTACTTACGACGATGAACCGCACAATTAAAAATACTGTCATGCCGCACTGGCTGTCGGATAGTGTCATCAGCCTGTCGCCATAATTGCTGTATACAACAAAATGATGACTAACCCTTCAGTTGAATAAAACCCTTTCGGTGCGTGGCTCCATGCTACCTGGAAGGAAACACGAGGGCTGAGATACTGCCATATCGCCCAAACTAATCAGGAGTAATCCAGATCCTGGGGTTGGTTTTGATGCACGGACCTTCCAGTCAGTGTAGTCTCACATTAACCACTGAGCAATCCCCAAGGCAACGTGTTTTGGTACAAATAAGCATAGGTTTCTTTTTGCTACAGGATATTTATCTTTGCTACGCAAACCAAGATCATGAGGTGTAAGAAAGGTCAGACTACGTGAGTTTTTGACGCAAACATCCAGACCGCAAGTGAGGACCGGAATTCAAACAATGCCTAAAGCTTTCGTGTGCTTCTTCGTGCCATCACGGCGTGGATGAGTTTCACCGAAGACAAAAAATAGGCAGTCTCGAGTGCGTTCACTAAGTGTGGATGAAATACCGGAAGAACTATTTTTCAAGAACCCTTGAAACCGGTCCCATTCGGTTGCAGATCAGATCGTGTTTTTGACTTTAGGAAGCTGATACTGCATCAAAGAAGTGATTTCAAAATCTCTCTATTCCACTTTTGTTACTGGTATTATAGTTTACTTCAGTTTCACTTGGTGTCAGTCGTTGGGCAGGTTTTCTCGGGAGCACTCTCAATGTGGCTGATATTCTCTGAGTGGCAGCTGTCTGTTGTACCAATGGGATGAACCCACTGTTCTCCCGAAATACGGATTTTTCCCCAGTCTGACTAAGGTAGTGTTTTAATGGTTCCTTGAAAAAAGTGGATCAGCTTGTGGGCGATGGCGTGGTCTTCCATAGCTAGGCTGGTTTACATTGAAACGATCATGAGTACCTGCTGTGTCATTGTGGATAACAGGCCATTAGTTCAGGCGAGTGTATATAGTATAGTACAGTATGATATAGTTTAGTATAGTATAGTATAGTATAGTATAGTATAGTATAGTATAGTATAGTATAGTATAGTATAGTATAGTATAGTATAGTATAGTACGGTATAGTATAGTACAGTATAGTATGGTATAGTATAGTATAGTATAGTATAGTATAGTATAGTATAGTATAGTACAGTACAGTATAGTATAGTATAGTATAGTACAGTGTACTATAGTACAGAGTAGTATAGTTTAGTATAGTATAGTACGGTATACTATAGTATAGCATAGTATAGTATAGCATAGTATAGTATAGTATATAGTATATATATATTAGTTCAGAAGAGTATATATACATGTGGTCACAAAAATGAGGATTTGTATTAACCAAGGTTAAGTAGCACATCAAATGACAGCAGCCTATTTGGCTACTTGGGTGCATTCAAAATGATACTGAAAATTCTGGTAAACTTCCTCCAATGAAAAAACACAATGGCCACATAACTTTCGGATAGGCGAATGTCCATCATATTCAGTTCACATATTCATTTCATATATGACTATGATACTTGCGTAGCACCAATTAGTATCATCGTTTGAGGAGCCACCTAACCGCAAATGAGCCTCAGGCACTAACCAAAACCACTGGTTTTTGTGAGGTTGTACGAACTGTAAGAAGCTGGTTCAACCTAGCCGTTTAGAAATATTGGTTTATATATAATTGTACTTAAGACTACAAAAGGTGAATGGATAATTTAACAAAGCGGTAAATCGTTCCTTACCTGTCGAAATTCGACATGCGTTATGGCCCGCATGTAATAGTTGAGCAACTTTGAACAACAGTTCCTCCCCTTCCAGACCTCGAATCGTTGCAGGGAGTTTATTCTCATCCATTTGGACAAGGAATCGGACCAGTTTGTCACTGCTCTCTGCAAGTCGGCACCGCGAAAATATGTCGTCCGTCCAACCGGGTGCTACAGTTTTTAACTGTAGAGGGAGGATGAATCGAAAATTACTAATAGAAACGAAATGGGCTATTCCAGGGAACAAACTTCAGTATGATGAAAGAGTGAAGTTGAAACTCTCTGACACAAAAATACTACTCACAAATCCACACAGACTGTCTTCGGTTTTTTCTTCAGGTTCGTACACAATGATTAGAGCAATGTTTAGCACTGAAATTTGGAGAAAAATTTAAAATCTTTAAAGTCTTGTTTTTTATCTACAAACTGAAAATGTTCGCATTGTGACGTTTGTTAAAAATGAACTCACTTGTGGTCTTCCCTACTCCGATTCCGGCGAAACAGAGCAGCGAGCAAATACTTGTCCTCCACATTTCGCGATACTGGATTGTACCAAAGTTCACTAAGCGAACCTGTCTTTTTATCGCATCAGTTTGTTTCATTTAATTGGCTCCCATTTCAAGGTTGTGAATTGCATGTTTCCATTGGCAGTCATATACATATTGGCAACCTAATGTTTCACTCAATGTCTGGGCCTCGAATTAACAACACTGCTCTATTCTAGATTGGCGTGAGTCAGTACATCTGGTCAAATATATATGGTGTACAATTTCAGAGTAGTCAGCTCAAAATCTGTAGAAAATAACGGACAATGTTCAACCAACGTTTACAAATGTTGATCTGCTGAAGACAAAAGCTTGCCGTTCGGAACTCACTAACGACAAATCAAAATATCCTTCGAATAATGCCGGAGTGGGACGTAGCAAGGCTTGGTAAAGTAACACTTTGCTCTAAAACCCCTCGTCCAAAAGGTACCCTTGGGCGAAACGTGCACACTTGAAGACTTGTCATG
>SJOL01010838.1:2475264-2495939 GCA_004794785.1 Opisthorchis felineus
ATCCTACTGTTTTATTCTTACGATCGGTTTCAGTTGAGCAAATTCCCGGAACCAAATTCATTTGGTACAAGCGACAAATCAGCTTGATCCCTGTCGTAAACGTGTTTTAAAGATGCCCATCGTTCATTCTCGTCTCTCAATAACTAGCGTAGTTTCGACATTGCTAGCTTCCACATCTTTTCAAGGTTACTATGATCTTGATTGTTTGCGGATTCCCGGAGCTCAAAGTCTTTAACTAAAGTGAAAGACTTTGATATATTTGTCTGGTAATTCCGATACTTGGATCCAAATCAAGCTGAGAGTTTACATTTCTAGTGCTCGTCATATCGTCAACCCGTGATCTTTACGGCCGTAATGAGATAAGTGCCGCGCTAGCAGTGCGAATATGCAGCATTTTTATGCGCCAAGATTCCTAATCGATTCAGTCTGGAAATTACACACGCCACAATTAACCAGCACACTTGTGTAATCAGACTCTCAGGCCGCCCTACCATGCCTAGCTTCCACTCAAAAGACAATAACTCTGCTTTCTCGATGGGAATGCGAGATAGCGGTACGTTCTTTATTTTCGGCTGGTACGTTGCGGAGGATGTATGCAACGCAACACTTGACAGCTACGTAGCCCATTTCTATGTTCTACTCACCGTAGTGGAGATTGACAGTTTGTACTTGCTTGACGCGGGTAGGCAGTTCTGCTTTCTTTATAGTCTGAGCATGAAAAACCGTCTGTCAGTGCAGTTTTGCATCATACAGTGTAACATTTTGTGTATTCGTTGCATCCTCAGTCATATTCCATCAGCGAATTAATGTAAAACGAAACGGCCAATAACTTTCCAGAGATTTCTGGGTTTTCCATACATGAGGTATCGTAGAATTCCGTGGTGGTCGTGAAACTATAGATTACATTAAAATAGGTCAAGCTCAAGGCATTTTCAAATCAAACCAGACATTTTCTGAAGAGTAGCACATCCGTGCGGAATGATGGTCGCTAATTTGTTTCAGTGGACCCTCCAGGAATATATGAAACCTCCCTGTAAGGGGCTGGACGTTGATTGATGCACATTGCTGGCGCATAGTCAAACAATTTCGTTTTTAGAATTTCATTATTCTTGTGTATTTAAACGAAATGTTTAAATCAGCATAAGAGTGTTCCCCCGAGTGATTCAACCACAATGCCTTCGTAATTGTTTTTACCCTGCATTCTGGCCATTTTTGATGTCCAACTTGAAGTTTACCGTAATTCCCTAGCAATCTGTGCGTTGACTATGTTCAAACGTGTTTGCCATACGTGCAGAATCTAACAACCAAGCCGTCAACTGTAAAATTTAGAGGTAAACAAGTATTGTTAACACGATGTGAGACGACTGTTTCATTGTTTTTGGTAATATTTATGTGGTTTGAAATTCATGCGATCCTTGGAACGCGTACCTTCCAATCAAACGGAACGACTTTTCGTTTCTTGAATGGAATGCGAGATAGTGTGACTTGTTCGAGTGAGAACGTCCGATTCACGAGGAATTTGTGGAGGCTGTCTTTTGATTACACTTACTAATGAATATGAACAAGGTAGATTTATAATGATTAGCCAGTATAACGAATTGCGTTAATTTTAGTGGATTAACCTGGACTCGGTTCCCTAACGGAGGTAGTCTAATTTGGCACCTTTTGACGCCACACAGTGGGAAGCCTGTGAAGTTAGCGTCACTGGAGCTTGGTTGCACTATATTTGCGGAGTCAGGGGATGAATGAGAAACGCCAACAAGCAGTTATATGTGGAGGACTGCTGACTGGAGTTATGTGTCACAGGAGCGCTCACCGCGTGCAGAATCAGTGCGTGTCGCATACCTCCGGCGGTCTTACAAGTGGATGAAATTTGAGAAACGAGGGTGCATTTCATGTGAATAACACGACCAGTTGGCTTTGGGCCACCTGTTTTTAGTCCATGTTTAAAGTAGGCAGATATTCCCGCCGTCTCACATTTCAAAGCATCGGGAGTTTGTGTTTTGTCTCTCGATGGTGATATGTATATGATATTGTATTCATACTGCATGTCCATAGTTTACGGATATATGAAAGCCTCTTGTAACCGTACGTTTAAAACTGTTGACCCTAATATTTACGAATAAACCAAGATAGGGTAGATTATCGCAGGAAAAATTGACGTTTTTCTTCGCAGCTGGAAGCGTACTAGGGTGAGGGGGAATGCCCTTCGTTGCGCAGTTATTTACTAGGAAAACGCCAACTAAGCAGTTACAGACTATTGGACAAGAAAGTTAAACTCTCATTTGCACGTTGTCCTTAAAAACTGAAGATCCGTCTTCTTCTTGAAAGCGTCTTCTTGAACTCTCCTGGATATTCATTGAATATCGCACAATTGCAAGCAAAAACTGCAAAGTAGTTCCACAAATTCCGTAATAAATCCCACCTTCCATTAGATTAAGGCGAAGTTACGAGAACACACATACTACTCACAGACGTCATCAGTAGCACCCACCGTTACACTAGTACCAAAGGAACGCGGTCGTATAGGTTCAATAAACCAAGCACTTTGAATAAGGCATATAAAGTATAGCACATGAATCATGACTTTCAAAAGGTAACATGTAAATATAGTGAGTAATATCTTGCCGTACCTGTTTAAAATTCAACATGTGGGACCTTTGCAGGCCAAGATAATTAGGTTGACAACGTGGTTTGGCATTTTGAATCGTGTACTGTGTTCATCAAAAGCATATCCTGCTTAAAAGCTTTGTCCCTGAAAAACCGGAAATCAAAAGACGCAAACCAACGAAAACAAAATCAGCAGCGTGGAGAACTGGGTAGCTCCAACTCAGACAGATTTACTAAAACAGTGTGATTATGATGTAACTTTGGCGTTCCTCCAAGCGATGGTCGGTCATATCGCTTTCAAAACATGGTTTAAAATCAGCTTTGAGCATATTTGCACGTCCGTTGACTCAAACTACCCGGTAACAGAATATTTCTGCCTTTTAGTTCGTTTGTAACTATGTTTTTCTTTTCATCTACGTGCTAACACAAAGCATTAAAATTCGTCGACTTTGCCTGTACCACGCAGCACCACCATATGGATGCCAAAATGTGATCACGTTACTCTATTCACTAAACAAAATATAGATTCAAGCTGATGTTACGTAAAAAAAAGGCCAACCAAGCGATTTTCGCAAGTGCGCTCTCTAAAGTGACGGAACCTGTCGTAGTTAATGGGTTAGGAACATATCCGAAGCATTTGAGCAAAACGAATAAACTTCTTTCTCGTTGAGATTTTGATGTTTATCGTCAAAATGTTTTGTGTACAATGTATGCGCATAATATTTGGGACTTTGTGACTCTACAGATGCCAGAAATACCGCCCATATTTCAGTCGGGGAGGTCTCTGATGATGCTGTATTCCTGGTATGAAAATCCCCCATTTGAAACAATTCCCTACATCATATATTTATATTTGGTCGCCATCAGTGTTTTTTTCTCGACAGGTTGAATCCCTGTTCTGAGTGAGCACGGCATAAGACCTCCCGTGCATCCTTGTAAAGTTAGAACATTGGGACGGCCAAATTAATGATTTAGCCTCCATGGTTGAGGGAGATGTCATCTGACTGGACGTTGTGACGACTTTAATAACGTCCAAATTGAGCTCACTGCTGTAGTGATAAATAACCGGTCACCCTTTCGGTGGATGGTTTCCTCATATAAAGCTATCCATCGCAGTATGAAACAAGGCTAAATGTTGGGCTGGTCACATTCACACAGTTGGATAAGATTAAGCTCTCTGGTATAATAATTAATTTTATCCAACTATATTCTATTATTATTGTTTTATCTGAATACTGTTTCCGCTCCAGTGCCTAGTGCCGGAAAGGGAGCGTTGTCTGTCTGGTCAGCATCTAGTGGAGTTGAGGGTCTCAGTAGATTTCGGGCATTCAGTGGTTACTTTCAGAAATCTGACCATCCTGATAATTATATATGTGTAATATGTATGCAATATATAATATATATAATATGCATAAAATATATAATAATACATCATAATTGTAATCTCTCTTATGATTCCATTTACTGTGAAGGTGATTTTATGAAAGCAAAACTGATCTATATTCACACCGTATCAGAGAAAACGGCGAAAAGTCAACCAAGTGGTCTCTAGCCACCTTGGTGCCTTTCACAAGCAGACAGTGTCACTCATTTCACTGTCTAGTGTTTATCATTTAAATCTATCCTTTCTTCTTTTGAGTACAGTTCGGACAGAGAAGCGCCCAAAATAGTGTAATCCAACGCCTAAGTAACGCCCTCACGCTGCCAGTGTATCCGGGCCTATACTGCATTCTGACTGTGGTTTCCCATCTTTCTGGTATCTGTCACACCACATGTGTGTAAACTTGGTTATCTCGCCGCGTATACGGATCACACGCGATGAGAAGGGGTTGAGGCGAACAAAACCATCCGTGGGCTTTGTTGTGATTGTGTGTTAGCTGAGCGATTTCGGAGATTGATGGAATATATTCTATCGCATATCACACACCAAGTACTTGAGCGGAAAACCTCAAGCAAGGAGAACACAAAGGCCACCGGATAAAGATAGACTATATTGCAGATGAACCAATGGAAGAGAGAGCGCTGCGACTCATTTGGCATCAACACAGAGAAAATATGAGACATCACTGAAATATTCTAAGGAGGTAGGACCTGACCGTACTAACAGGCTTCATAAATTTCTCTGATGAATCAAACTCATGCCCATGCGGATAGCCCATAAGTGGTGACACCAGAGCCTCATATTCTCCTTTCAAAATTTTCCCCACAATAATAGCCCATCGGCAATGCTAGGTTCATCGCACAGTATAAGGTGTCATCGCGTTGGCTGAGAATATTGGCAAGTTCGGCTCGACAGGCTTTTAAAAAGCACCTCTGTGTTTGCAGCGTGCGGAATATGCTGACACATCAAAAGTCACTTCCAATTCCTATCTTGGGCAACCAAGCAATGGCTAGAGTTGCATCCGAAAGAGCTGGGTTTCACGACCACTCAATAAACCGTGCTACCCGCTAATCTGCTGTGAATGGCAGGACTGGAGAAGCAAAGATATATTGATTTAGGAACTAGAGTTATAGCAAACTCAATCTAGAATGAACACATAATTAGCTTCCCTACCAAAGTAACTCACTTAAGATGGCTGACTTTCCTACGAGTATGTGTGTTCCTGAACTGACCGAAGGAGTGTTTTTGGGACCTGTTTGCTCATAAAATCTTCAGAGTCGGCAAGGCCATAAGTTAAGTTTAATAGGTAAAATCAATGTTGTTCTAAACCGGTGACATCCACATACGGACTAATGGCAGGATATGAAAGGCTCTTGTTTACACCATGAATACTAGGACCAGAATTATGATGGCATATCGAGCTATATGCATTTACGCAAAGTCACGGCCGCATAACCTGATAGGGATATTTTTAGTGAATTGGAACTTTCTGAATCCCCGCTCTCCGAATGAAAAACCCTTTGAACCATGCTTCTTACCTTCACCTTCCGAAGAGGCAATGAACCGATAGGCACGCTAACCGTTTTGGAGTTCTTCGTGCGTAAAATGATTTTCTATGGGGTATCGGTTTTGTCCTCAGACATTCAAAATTTGGCCGACTGTGATCGTTTCATCTTGACTCTTGTTCTCTTAGTTGCAGCGGTAATTTTAAGACTGAGTCTTTACCGCTGCAACGAGTGTTACTGAGCAAGAATGATCGATTGATTCAAACATAAACCTGACTGACAGCACTCACTGGCTGTTTCAGGGAATTGTTTGAAGGCGTCTACTGAAACATGGTCATGCGCTCATTCTCTAATAACCCCATAAGGGAGCCCCTGGCTTGCTGTGACGAAACCTCTTTAGATGGTCTCACTGATGCGTGCACACTTAGAAATCAATCGGCATCGAAGAACCAGCTAGCACCGTAATGGACGCGACTTACATTTCATTAGGGCCAGTGGTTACCACGGCTTAAAAACGCTTTTTTACGTATCTGATGACTAAAGCGATGTATGCGCAATTTTCAAGGAGGTTGCCTGCAGCTAATTTGATAGCGCACCCGCGGGTATTCTAACCCTGGTCGTTAAACTGGATGTAGGAAACTGTTGACCACTTGGCAACTGGGGCATACAGAGACAGTTCCTCATGGTACTAGCATACTAAGCGATTCGTAAAACGGATTTTTTCATGAAGCTATTCAACCTTCATACGGCATTCATTGCCTCAGCCAATATATAGTTAATTGCGTTTTGTAGAACGGCGTTTCCCATGAATGTGATATGGTCAGGGAACCTGGAATTTGCAATGGAGATAAGATTAGATGTGGCCTTTTGCATACTACCAAGCGCTTAACCGGACGAAACGCAAATATTTTTTTGTATTTGACCGTCGAAACTAAAATAGGAGAATAGGGAAATACAGTCATTTGCAAACAAACTTAGTTTTGCGAGATACTCACCTGGAACCCAGCTGAATCCCTCCTTTGTGATGTTTCCAGAGAACCTCAGACAGTAGCCGTTTCGCTGGATGACTGCTAGAAGATCACAAGATTGTCAGGTCATACCCCTACTATGAGTCTCCCAGATAAGTAGATGGTGTTCCGGGGGTTTACTGCTAGGGTTGTTGTTATCAATTCTGATGGTTCACTCCTCGGGTTTACCAGCTGACATAAAAAAAACCTTGAGATAGTCACGACTTTGCTCACTAAGCTGTATGGATTTTATTATATGTACTGATATGGCAAGTAGGTGTTTATAGAATCCCTCGTAAGAATCTGACCGGGTCAATGAATAAGGAGCCTATACTGTCCAGCATCGGTCTTACTTGGTCATCTGCCCTACCCAATTCCGGAACTATATGGTTGGACCGTATTTTAAGATAAAATCTATACTACTCTTTACACTCCAAGTAGTTTTATCATGGCTTAAAAATACTCAGAAAACGCGTGGTCCCCCCACTGTTTGCCGGACAGTTGGTAGCATCAGCTGGTTGCTGTAGGACCATCGACAACTACATGCTTCTACCAACGAAGGCATTGATGGCACTTTAAACAATCTATTGCCCACCTGCTGCGAGGCTTTCGACGTACTCTACTCTCTGTGTGCGTTATTATATTCTCTCGCTAACTGTGTCTATTTGCATTGCCTGCTATCGCTGATGCCAAACTGTGGAACAGTTCAAAGAACTACTTGGCAGTGTCCTGGTGGACATTCACACCGTGTAGCGGCATAAGGCATTTATGGTTTTTGAGCAGAAAATGACGTCGACAAATATTGCACGATGGAACATGGGAAGCTACACAATATTCTAATGTATACGTTGGTTAAAAAACACTGGATGAGCACTCAGTTATAAGGATATGAGTATTCACGTGCATATTCCACCAACTTCACACGCATAAATAATTTGTTTCTCACTTTTTCAACTGGCGTCGACATTTTGATCATAGAATTAGCTGCCTTCTTATGGAATGTTACCCAGGAGCACTGTGTGGACGATGAACGGTTACCATTTTTTGTGTGGGGACAATAAAATCTCAAGTATCTCAGCATTAAGTTCTGGATTAACCCCATTAAATGGCTTTCTCTAGAGATCACTTCGTACCAAATGTTTTCTTCATCACCGTGATGCAGTGATGCGCTGCGAAAGTTTCATTGAAATTTACCTTATTTGCAGAGTATTTAGACAACTTATTCTAGAGGGCCGTTTGGTGACTTGGTCGGTTAATTCGTATCACATGACCAAAGCAGGCTTAGCGTTCGTATGAAGCGTTTTTGACGGCACAGTACCGGGTTTCGAAGACGTATTGCGACCGCCTCGGATGTAGTCAAGCAACGCCAATGGATCGATACTGGAAGTCAAAGGGGTACACGGTAAATGACATGAAACGACTCGTCCAGATTGACTACGTGCCCGGTGTCAATTGCATGTGACGCAATTGAGCTTTTGGCTGAACTGTTGAATCAAACGGTATTCCGGTAAGAGAGGTGCTCACGTATTCTCTTAACAAGTTACTAATTGGTGAGGCCAACATACTCCGCCGAACAACAGCAGGAGAAAGAACACACAACCATATTCTGGGTGAGGACTGGCATCCTGTCTTTCAGGTTTAATTTGAGCAAGCGGTTAGTTGTAAACCAAGACAGCAGAATTCCAGCCGGAAATGTAGGGATGTTGTAGGGATTGAAACAAGTGGCGATTGACTGTGTTCACCAACAGATCACCTTCATACTGTAAACTCATTTATATTGGCTGCTTTCCAACGGTCGTGCTAGGCGGTCGGATATGGACATAGTCTTGGCTGTAAATGTCTCTGGGTAACCATTGGCTCGGAGCACGTTAGCCATGTGCTGTAGTTCAGAGTTCAGTGTACCAGAAGAGCAAATACGCCTTGCTCGGTGCGCTGAAGTGTAAATCAGGGTTCGTTTCCTCCTCAGTGACACAAAACTGAGGAAGTTTTGAATTGCCCAATCCACCTGGGCTTTCTGTAGACAGACCTCTGGATTGAACCCTTGGAAAGTCTGACTAACTTAACGTCAAGGAAGTGGAAAGCGTTGTCACTTTCAATTCCACAAGTGAACTGAATGGAGGGATGTGGGTAAACTGGAGCTCGGTCGATTGAATAGGGAGATTAGACGTACGCACTTTTATCGAAAGTACGTCGAAGATATTTTTATGCTAGTATCAAACGGTTCCGAAATGGATGATCTCCTGATCAACTTCAACCGAGTACTCTTTGAGTACTTTGAGCTAGCTCGTTTTCGGGGAGAGAGTTACTTAAAGAACAACTGTTGGACACGTAACGACATTCTTGACAGACTACTGCACCGTTGCTACGCCCGTGTCTGATTTGAGGTGCAGGGCATCGTCACGATTAGTGCGCCTAAGTTAAGTCTATGAGTGGTGGTGCACAGACAGCATTACTACCTTAAGCTAGTATATGCAAACTTCGGCCTAAACACAGTATTGTCACGAATCACAGCAAACTGAGACGATGTCACGGACTCAACGAATATGGATACCTACGTCACTTATCGGTTCATCCCTTCAGTCGACCGTCAGCCTTATTGCTGAAGCTAACATTTTGGGGAAGACTCCAAGTTCAACATCATATTTCTCATCGTTTCGTTTAATCGGATGCCTGTGTCCGTCTATCCAGTCTAGTGCATTGACTCTAGAAACTTTGTGGCAGCTATTGTTACTTCATAGTACAAAAAATGCTGCACTCCAAAATGTTGGGCAACCGAAACACTTTCCTCACCTCAATATTGCATAGTTAAACGGTCAGCGTGAAATATCAGCCAACCGATTGAGTTTTGCGGGCCTAAGGGCCGGAGCATTCCAAATCAAACAAAAAGATGCCCGAAATCCTGCCAAATAATCAGGTATTGGTGGCATAGTCGGCCAACGGAATGGACACAGAAACTGGGGACAGCTGAAAGTCCAACAATGATCCTTGATCTGAATGGACGTACCGAGGATACAGTGGGTGCCAAAGAGCCGAATGGGAACGCCAATCTAGCCTCATGTAATTCAAACGTCGTTTTGATGGGAAAATGACGAGTAAAACAAAATCGACCGGGTTCAGTGGTCCACTGTCGGGCAGAAGAAAGGCAGATTTTGAGAGTAAAAAACATACACAGTATGAAATTTTACGATCCATATTCATAGCTGACGGAATCGAACAGTATGCTACACTACTGAGACCAAGCGCGCCAACCCGGGGCACCATCCGAATGTACATCTGGAGGGGTCGTTTTCGATCATTCTAAATTGTCAAATGTGCATTGTCTTCTAGAAGTGGTCACTTGTGCCCCTAGATATGTACTTTCCCCACAGCAGGCATCAGTGCTTCATCAGCGAAAGTTATCTTAGCTTGATAAACACGTTGTAGAGTCATTTGCGGAGTTGGCCGCGATGACCATAAATGTTCACCAGATTACTCAGTAGTCTATCTTGGTAACCTAAAACCATTGTGCGTTCAATAGTGGGGGTCGCCTTCAACGGGTGGATCGGCCACCTAAGAAAATGTCCCCAGTTCCAAAGTCAAGGAGTTGCTGTCCAAAGGGTTGGCAGAAGGAGAAAACTAACGGTGAGATGGATTTTTCACCAAGCCCAACAGAGTGATATAGGAGTGGTTGAAAAAGGCGGATCTGGAGCTCTAAGCAAAGAGTGCTGATGATGTTGGGAGACAAACTTGTTGGCGATGAACTTTAGAAGATAGATTTGAACTAAATTAAACGTCTTCAAGGCCCGTTCACAACCAAAACGTTCATCTGACTACGTAACCCCAACGACAAGTCTTTTTTCATCCCGGAAGCAAATCTATCAATAAACAAACCTTACATAGTCCCTCAGAAGCCCGGAGACATTGCGGTCATCATGCAGGCGTATTTCGAAGCCGGTGGATGGGGGTGCGTCCACCGAGTCTGCAAACCATGGTAAAATGTCTCAAACAACGTACGCACCCGTCATAAGGCAGCCCTATCCTAAAAAGAGGCGAGCTGACACCTAGAGAGCGGTTAGGGAAGGAATACAAAAGCTCATTCGACTTGCTATAATACCGAGGATGTCTCAGCTCAGTTCTCTGTCTAAGTCACCCAGTTCCGCATTTCTACAAAACAACCACCAACAGTGAAAATTTAACTTGAATGCGCGAGATCAGGTCAAAAACACGTGTAGCGTATCGTACTTAAAGTCCGTGAGAAGACCATAGTCTGGACATTCGGATGCCTTTTGGACACGCCACTGGCCACCGGTCTTCGCCAGATACTGAAATATGATTGGCTGTTGGACTCACACTTTCGGCCAATCAAAGCTGGCCTTTCTGCTGGACCGAAAAGCGTGCAGGGTTAGGCCTATTGAACATACCAGCGCCACAACTCGAGAGCCAAAGAGGCTTTGTTGCGAGGTTCTTAATAACACGCGCATGGAAATCAGAGTGTTAATCGTGCAACTATTTTGTCAAGTTGTAATTCGAGTCCCGAAGGAAATGTGCTTGGTTGGGGATAAGCACAAGATGTGTGGCGACAGCGCTGCTGATCTCACTAAGAGTCGATATCAAATTTTGACAGCACAAAACTACCCTAGTTTTTAGAAAAAATTCAGATTTTCCGTTCTTGTGTTTAGTGGTAATATATCCCATTTCTTTTGAATGATCACGAGAGGTATGGTCTACGCCTGTTAATCGTAACCCCGTCGACAAATTACAGACTCGCTCAATCAGTACGACATCACATGCCATCTGGTTGTCAAAAATTAGAACATGGCCCCTCCCTCCGCATGCAGTTTCATTAACTCGTTGTCGGTTTACATTGAAACATTCGTGCCAAGACAATCGGCCCAGGAATCATTGTTGAGCACCGGTGGTGATGGGCGTGATGTCAACTAATCCATTTCCGCGCTCCTAGTTATGCTATTTCAATGAAAAAGTTCCTCGGATTTCTTTCTGTCATTCCGAACGGGTTTTAACTAAAACCGATAAACGTGCTGATGGTCACTTTGTGGGCTGTAACCTGCAGAAACGTTTACCCCTAATTCGGACATCTCTATCAAAATGGCTATTAACTACAGCATGTTTGCCAGTGTATACGTCTTAGTTGATCTATTTAAGATCCCGCAAGTCTGTCCAACGCGTGATATTCTACATCCAGTTGTTTCCAGCGAGCGAATCGACGACCGTTTATCCACACGCACCCATTCGCACCACTGATTTTTGTATGTTCCTCATCTTCCATATTGGCTCCCAAGAATTTCGTTCAAAAAGGAAGTTGTAAGTAGGGAACAGCCCTCCCAATTTCGTATTCTCAAACTGCTCAGAACCGACCGGATAACAGCTGTTTATCGTCTGATAAGTGCAAACATCCTTCGGGACAATAAGCGAACTGGAGAGTACAAAACTATACAGGTCCCTAGAAGTGGAGAGTCTCGCGATGTTTCGCGTTTGCACATTGGCATGTGACAAGTTAGATTTTTTCACATCATTTAGTGCCTGCGCCAATAACTGATGAATAAATCGTCCTGAATCTCATGTCCCCCATTTGGGTTATCTATAAGACGGTGTGAGAGATTGTGCCGAGGGGTAACATTGGCTGGAAATCGAGAACGCTCCGCAATATCTAGGAACAGTCGTCCTCATTTTCTGTCCCAAGCCGTAAACGAAGGAAATGCAACGCTCCAAAATCCAGATGAACAACATTTTGAAAACAACAGTCTTCCTTTGGGCACCAAATTGTTGGTGATAGGATCTAAAGCTGCCACCTTGACATAGTGCTCAAGCTTGAATGCTGCAGTGATCCCACGGCTGGATCTTTGTTCCATAAGATAAAAAACATTCCCGGAAGACCTCCCACGAAATAGGACGGAGCGGAAGTTGTCATCCCTAAAGTTCGCACGCTTTTGTCGCCCAACAGTTGACCGTAACTGGTAGGGCATTATTCAGTACGGTCAAAATACTCTTAAAACCAAGGAATCTGGTACTGCTGTGCGAAGCTATACTAGGAATGCCTTACTCCCTGCGACCTCGGTTCAGGCTTGTCCTCTTCGGGTCATACTATTAAGCCAACAGCTCCATACAGGGTCCTCAAAAACAGTCACTCTGCCAGCTGCCGTGGGAGTGACACTTTTGAGTCAAGGGCTCAAGGTGGGGTATCTTAACCAAACCCTCTCCCTCGCCTTAGGAAACCAGGAAGTATCATTTGCCCAATCCTTTGTCCAATGCCACCACAAAATTAAACGCTGATGGGTCATTTAATCGTCAGTTATCTGACCGATGTGCCTCATGCACCCACTGTTTACTAGGAATAAATAAAACAACACCCCGCTAAATCCACGAGGTCCCTTCTATAAAGGAGGCTTCAATGCCTGTAATCTATGTCAAATTGGCGATGCTTGCCTAGTACTTCTCGGCTGCTTACTTCAATCTCCGTGTGACTGGTCATCCAGAAGCGATGACTCGTGGAATATATGGTGTGGGAGTTGTACTTGCCCCAGAGCCGCATGCGCACTTCTGGATTGGATTCCAGTGAACACTCGTCTTTGCGCGATTCAGGTGTCAAGTTCAACCAAGCTCAAATCCTGTCAACATATAAACGGCGCCTTTCGTAGCGTTCGCATATGCCACAACGGACTGCAGTTCAGGCGCTGAGAAAAGTATCCTCCAACGCGAGTTATCCGGGCTTATTCGCCAAACAGGAATCACTGAAATTTCGATCCTTGCGAGCGGTATGCCACAATCCAAGCCTGCCGTTCCTTTCGGGACACACAACTCGATTCGGATCACGGCACGGTATGATTACGGCTGATGGATCGCTTTCCTTCAGGTCATCGCAAGTCAGCAAGAAGCATGCCAGTTCACCAGCTTCGGAGAACTGATATAGGTCGCCAGTATCGATCCGAGTTACCTAAACTACAATCTACAGTAAACCAAAACTGTACTGGTAGTGGGCACGTGGATGACGCAAGACAAAATTTGAAAAGGGGTATGCTGGCGGCTTTCCCGATGAGGTCGAATGACTATCATTATGACTATGGATATAGTCGAGATCGCTAGGACTGATTGATGCCACGAAATTCATACTAGTAGGCAACGCAGATCCCTCAAACGCCAAATAGAGGAGAGCCTAAGGGAAGACCGAGAGCTTCGGTGGATATCGAAAGCCCAGGAGGCGAAGGCTTTTACTACCGGAAACAGCCGTGTCCTGTACCAATTGATACGATCAACTGGCCATTGAAAATTGGTGATCAGTAAAACGATAAGTGAAAAAGGCGGCTCAGTAATCCACTCACAAACACGTCCACTGGAAAGGTGGGCCGAACATTTCGAACAGCAGTTTAGCTGCCCCCCCCCCGGCAACACAGCCTCTGGAGAAATTGTATACGAGCGAATGGAACGTAAATCCTAATTGTCCGTCAGAAGAATAAATAAAGTACGAGATATCCATATTGAAATGTGAGAAGGCAACAGGACCGGACGTTCTGTATTCAGCCCTCTTCAAAGAAGGCGGAGAATCCCTGGTGACCCATCTGACAAAGCTTATTGGTGCTATATGGAACGAAGAGAAGATGCCTGCAGAATGGGGCACGTTGATGGTCATCCCTATATTCGAAAAGGTAATGTAGACACTGGGTGGAAACCATGGTGACACCAGCCTGGTTGTCCCTTAATAAAGGCTGTCTGTGTGGTTTTTCCGCAGTGGTGCTTGCTGTGGTGGAGATCATCAGCGAAGTCTCCAGTTTCATGTAGGAGCGAAAAGAATCTCAACTCAGTAATGGACTTTTCATGCATTATGTGACTTACTATATAATATATACTATATATTTATGTATCAAGTGCGCAATAGTCACAGTGTGCTCGGGAATCTTATTGCTGAGAGTAGGTACACTGCATTTTGTCCGTAGACTGTCTTGTCTTCATTTGATTTGTTTACCTGGTCAATCTCACACGTGTCTTTCAATGGCCATCATCTCATGTGGACGATCGGTGATAGTCTTTCATCTGTAACACTCTTCGTTGCCTTTCTACAAACTCAGTCGAGGGAGGTGGGAGGGCTGAGATACTGCCAGGTTGCCCAAACTTAAACGGGGATGGTCGAGATGCCTGGGTATTGCTCAAACCTCGGACCGTATTTTAGCCACTGGGCTATCTTGACCTCGAGAACATTACCTCCGATAAACGGGATTTACATTCCCTGGCGAACCAATACTAATTTTAGTTCAACCGTCGCAACTCTATTCAGTCATTCAGTCAGTCAAACCCCATTAAGATTTACTTTCTCTGTGTTGTCTTGTATCTCATTTAGGTGCGCAAACAGCGTTTTGAAACCACCCTACGTGGTCCTCGTTTAAATGTAACTTGCCAAATGTTTTTGAAGTGCAACTCTCGGTTCACTATGCAGCATGAATGGACGGAATTTGTCTGAAATGCATTCACAGGAACCCTAATAATTTCCGAAAAAACCGCAACTTCTAAATTATCAATAGTAACCATGAGTTCTCCTCGAATAAATTAGAAAATCTGCATTCTATTTTTGTGCGTCGAAACCTCATATTTTTCATGACATATTCGTGCACGGCCATAGGCTCTTCGACTTGATTAATAACTGGGCGACTGCGCCTAATTCGAGAGATTGAGCTCACAGTATTTTGGAGTGTCTTTAACGATGACTGCATAACTGTGTCTGTTTGTAACACGCACAATGGTTTGGATACCGTATGAATGTGGGATCGCGACGCAATCTTGCCGCAGTAATTTCGAATAATCATTATTATATGCGGGGTCCTTATTTAGAAAGCTGAATACAAACACTGTGAAACTGAACTGCTCCAATCATCAATCATTTCTTGTGAATGAAATTCAGTGGTTTCTGATATCCAGGACCAGAACTACCAGAAATCATGCCCACATCCATGAAAATATTGCTTTTGTCTGTCGGCGTGAAAAACAAACAAAAAATTGTGAAGGCGTGGCAAACAAGTTGGACCATATTTGTGGTTTTGAAACCATCTACAAATAGCTGTGTTATTCGTTTAGAAAGTTTTTGGATGACATTTTGTCCGACGCTTTGTCACTTTTGTTTCGTCATCGATCGCAGCCGCTGAAGCTTCATTCATGAGTAGATGTCACATAAAAAAGAACTCGATCGATTTTGGAGTGATGTGCTAGCCAATAAATTTTAGTTGAATAATCTTATTCGCGCCATGAAGAGTGGAGGAAGGGTGCTGCACAGAACCTGCTGTGGAGTGGAACCGGCAATGCTGATTATTCTGGGAGAGGTCCATGTATTTTACTGTCATTAATCATGAATCAGTCATCGTCAGGTCTGACTCAAGAAAACCGACAGTTTGCTAATGCGCATTGTTTAGTGGTAAGTAGTTATACTGCGCGTCGGCAAACACTAACCCGTCAACAATTTGGCCGTATCCGTCCCGCCTGACCCAATCATTCCTGCAGGGTAGCGGTCCCTCTGTCAGGAAAGGTATATAGTTCGACAGGAGTCATTCGTGGGAATTTACCAGTTGGCCGATCGCCGGACAGTTTTCTATTCCAGGAAACACTTGATTTTGTTCAGCAGTCGGACAAGGCAAAGCCTGTCAAATTGATACATTAGAGAAGTCTTTCTGTGTTCTCCTGCCTGCATTTATCATATTCGGCCTCCGCGATCATTTTGATTTAACTGCTAAAGAATTTATTGCACTATTAAATAAACTGATGAGTGAAACATATCAGTAGATCCAAGACTTCAGGCCGTAGTGTAATCAGGCTATATATATATATACATATATATATATATATATATATATATATATATCAAAGTATACCAAAGTATAGAATTTCGGTGGTTTCACCATCCCGCTTCATTTGAGCGACCAAAGAAACTCGGTGCAACATCCATCCAGGCGTAACAGTACATAACCAAAGTTAGGACCGAGTGATTCCCAGGGGAGTCACAGGCAGATTTGCCAAATTTTTTCAGAGCGTGTCATCTATGGGTATTACAAAAATCATGGAAAGATGAAAAACGGATTCACTTTATTTATTTAATTTAAGGTGAACAAATGTTACGTGGAAAAAAACCTTTGGTGTTTTAATCATGCTTCACGTCACACAGCAAAATCAATTTTTCTGATATATGATTGTTTTGCTTCATCATTTGGTTGGATGGCCGTTGTATCGACATTTTGACACATATCTGTTCAATCCGAGGAGCAGCTGCATTGATCTCCACCAGTTAGCATCTGGAGACAGTGTTAGTTTGTATGTTCTAAGTTTGATTTCCTCCAGGCTGAGAGTCACAGCCGTTAGCTCGCAGTCGCTGACTGTGATTCCACGAAAGGTTTTTCGCGTGACCTTTATTTTCGGACAAAATGAAGAAGATTATCCACTTAGACATGTAGTGAAGAAAGAGAATGCAATGTCAACATATTCCCAGAATGGCTGAAAATAGTTTGTGTCATGGAATCTTGTCAAAGCGCTTCAGTCTACTCAACCTGAACTGCACCAATCAACAAACTAAAATTTGCTTTCCTTTCACGAACAACGTGTGTACATTAGGACCATCCTCGCTGATGCATTTGACCTGTTCGTGCAAACCGAACTAACCAACGTGCATGGAATGTTTTCAGTTGAGGTCCCAGGTTGAGCTGTATGTATCCGTAAGTTGAACAGAGTTACAAACACGAGAACAATTTCAAAGGATGCGTTTTTAGAAACCGAGCAACATTGAGACATGCGTTTTTGTCCTGCAACCTGCTCCGTTCTCATCACCATCCAGCTTGGCTGTGACGCAGTCTTCTGGAATTGGTGACTGCCCGATCCGGGTGCCAATTGGACCTCAAAATGTGTACTTATGGGTGTGCTTTGTGCGCGACAATCTTCTAAAACCAAATGAACCTTCATAACCTAGACATGACAGATCATTCATAGATTGCTGATTAGAAAATTTAGTGACCTTTACCAGCGTTTAAACCTTGTTCTCTGCCTAATTTCTCCCCCTCACATATTGTGCAGTTGAAAATTTTGAACGCGACCGGGCTCATTCCTTCTTTAAACAAAGGGCTCAGAAATATGCAAGCACGCAAATATGTTTTAAGCGCGAATTTTGAATGTTGTAGGGTGTAACTCGCACCCAAGTTTGTGGAAGCATACTACTGTACAGGCAGCAGCTTCGGAGATATTTTTGAAGCCAACTCATTCACCTCCGACGAAAGTCGCCGTAAAATACGCGAGTAACGGCATCTATCCGCATATTCTAGCTCATAATCCTACAAACAGGTTGGCAAATAACCTCCACATTGAAGGTGTACCTTCGAACGTGGTTGTGTTTGGTCCCAGTTTGTCTGTTGTCCGGTATATGCTGGTTGCCGGGATTATAACTGTGTCGTCCGCCCTGTGTGGTTTTGGCCTGGTGATGTAGACGATAAAACTGCATGTACAGAACAAGCAAGCGATAAAAAATCCCCCGGCAAATGCGCTCACCACTTCACAAAGATCCCCAGGTTCGTCGGTACTAACCAGCATAGCTGTATGAACAAGAGAAACACTTCGAAAAATAAAACGAAACAAAGTTTATATTCTCATATTTATAACTAAGTATAGGGATAATGTCTCAAGGTTTTGTGAAATATGTCCATCTAAATTTCACAAGAGGGGTTTTTTTGAATTCACAGGTCAGTTGGCCAATGCCCATTCTGTGTTTTTCGAAGACAATGTTATGACAACAGTGACCGGAACAAAATCATTCATATTGACCAGATCCCCATGGAATAACCACGGACGGTCCGTGAGGACAGGTTTCCCACAGAATTTTTACTTGTGGCTCTGTAGTTTTATACTCTCCACATCACTGCCAACAAGAGTTCTCACTCTCTGATCGTGAGTAAATACAATTTCTTTTGCGTTCCATTCATTAGGATCACCACATATGTTTGACTGGGGCTGCATCCAACCAACTTTGGAGGGTTTAGACGCAACCATCCAACCAAGCAACCATGGTCAAGGAGATATAAACACAATTCAACACAAACTTCAAACAACGCAATTAAAATATAGAAATAAAACAGCAAATGGTTGGTGTCGGAACGGCCAGTCAGATGGGGTAAAGACAGACTAAGAAGCTGTGCCTCTTACGAACGGACCAATCGGAACTGGACCACAGGGATTTTTCGACGAGCCACTCAGATCTAACGTATCCGGACCACGACACAACACGAATCTCAAAAGGTCACGTGAAATCAAGATTACACTGTATCTAAATCAGTGAATCACATCACGTGATGTCGATCACAAAATATACAAATTGAAGCAGGTAAGGAGGAAATCCCCACACAACCGTGAACTGGGGATGCATTGTCCACAAATGAATGATCACGTGAACAGTCACTTAATCTACAGCAAATATCACTCTTTCACTCTTTTTGTTAAAAGCTTATTGCTGGGATGTGTGAATAAAACAGCTAGTTTTCTTTGATTTCACCGGACATCAACGAGTCCGAAAGTGCCTCCAAGCTTATGTTTCGAAATTCCTTCTAATCTTCAACGAAGGTTAGATGTATCTTGTAATTCACATAGTGACCAAAGTACATCAAGATATTGAACAGTTAACCACATTATAAACAATATGCTTGTTTTAGAGTCGGATAAGCGTTTTGGAGGAAATACTGCGCCCATACTAGAGCCCAAAAGTGAACTGGATGTGAACGACATTATCTTGCAACTTATCCAACGGAGTCATGTACACGACCCATAAATATGACTCCATTTGCATACTTCAAGAAAGATCACCGGCCGTATATTCGTACTTTGTCACGATTTCTCAAAACGTGAACCAGTCATCTATGCACACCAACACGGGGCGGACAGCGACAAACAGCACAAGGCGCTCTGTGAATCTGAAAGTTGCCTCCCAAGTTTTTGTGTCCGCACACGTGATATCTCTCCCATCCAGACTACTGATGATGAATTAAGCGTCCAAGTTGGGTGGCAATGAGGGAGACGAAAAACCCACATACACGAAAAGGTCACATTTAGTCCAATGAAATGAAAATTCTTGCAATAAGACAAAACAAGAGTGTGACTGATGAATAAAATCAATGTCACTCCTGATGGTACGTGGAGCCTTGCAAAATTTTGTGGAATCTGCAACCACGATTGAGACCCACATTTTGGAAGATTCCCAAATTATGTTAGAGACTAGGACATACTGCCCACCGAAATCAGGGTTGCGTATCGTGTCTTTAACGTCACAGTCTGGTGGACTAGAAAGAAACACCGCGAAATCGCTCACGTGATGTCATGTTAAAAACGACCTACTATTTTGGGCTTCTCCCGATATGTCCTGTGCAAAGCCTGGCAAAAAAATGGAAAAATATCAACTATCAGTCAAATTGTTTGCACGCATTCTGCTGATGTTGCACATTCGAAGTTGAAATTTCATTCAACTTTTCATCTGGAATATGTGGTTCAGGGGGTTTGGACACCTGTTGATACACAGACCTTACGAGTAATCCCAATAAGTTGGCCAAACAATCTGTTTTTGTTACTAAACGTGAAAGTCCAGGTGCGTGCTGTACAAACGAACAAATTGTCATTAGGTTGAATGAAACTGCCGATGAGCAGCATGATGAATAGATGTGCTTTCAACCAGTTCGCTTCACGTTTACCCGTACGGTTACCATTTTGATAACTCTCTCGCACACAAAAAAGCTGAGTTCAGGAAAGATCTTGGGCTAGATGGCTCAGTGGTTAAAGGCACGAATTTACTGATAGGAAGGTCGGTGTTTCGAATCCGACCTCTGCCTCTTGACTTCCACTGTCTAGGTTTGGGCAACATGGCAGTATCACAGCCTTCGTGCTCCATACGGGTGGCATGGCAGTTAGGCACCGAAAAGGTGCTGCAGCTGAACGATCTCGATCTTTCGATCTTTCTGTAATATCAATTAAAAATTATCAAACTTTTTTCACGATATCATTATTTCACAACTATCACACTCAGATTATCGTCTTATAGATCTTTGTCATGGAATTTTCGCGGATCTCCCCTGGAAGAGATTTGACCCTGCCAATAAAGCAAGCGATATTTTGTTTGCTGGGCGACCTAATGGACAGCGTTCCATTCTGCTCACTTTTTGATAGACAACTAATTAC
>SJOL01010838.1:2509869-2531889 GCA_004794785.1 Opisthorchis felineus
CCATTTCTTATCCGATGTTTTGGTATACCAATCAAGAGTATGACGAAAGTTCATTTCATACTCACCTCAAGATTTACCAGCTGAAAAAAATCTCAACGGATCTTCAATTTGGTGGTGTGTATTTGTCGAAATTTAACCTCCTTCAAAATTGTCCGTGGTCTGTCCAACAGTCTGGTTTCCTTCCCTCAAGCTCGTCCGACCTTCCTATGCGTTCCGTCTCATGATTCCGATTGCCAAACCTGAGAAAGTTGACTTTTATGATGTGAATTTGTTCATGGAGCTTACGCGGACAAGACAGACGCACCCATAGACATTGTTAAATATATGCTACATGCCGTTGTTCAAACAAGCCACGTCTGTCATGCACATGAGCATGATGAATGCTTTACTCAAGTAGCCGTGAGAAGCAACTCGTCTGTCCTCATGAAAGTGGGATGTGGTTGCTGGCGTTACTATGAGAATACTTATTTCTTTAGTGTGGTACATGACCAACTCGGCAGGAAAATCGACGTTTGTTTATCTACAGCTCTTCTCAGAAAGTCTGCTTTATTTTTTGCCACAGTGTTGTCTACATCCCATTGGTCAACTTTGGGATTTACGCACTGCACAAACCTAATGCGATTGACTCAAAATTGAGTTCCATTCTTTAGCCAGATTTCCAACTCATCCTGATTGGCTGCATTTCACCTGAATTTTTATTTCATAGGAATACCGTGGAACTCTCTTCTCTACTTTGGAGTGAGCTCCATTCGAGGCAAATTAGGTTGGGCGTTTGGCATCGCGTGGTTTACAAGCACAGAATTTCAAGCGGTGCAGTTGGGCCATTTGCAGTATATACCATCAGTTTCGGTTTTAAATCCCAGGCTGTCAGAATTTGTCTGGAGTCCAAAAAATTCCAGGTTTCTATTGCAGCTGCATGCGAATGTCGGGGGCCCATCCCACAATTTTGCTCATTCTATATACGTCGAAGTCTGGAAGTCGAGCTATCTAATAAAAGACAGCGAACAAGCTGCGCACTGGTTCAAATTCCCAGCGCTAGCTTGCGTCCACATTAATTTTGGCGGCTTTTGTACCTTTGATAATAATATTCAACTTCCGCCTAACCCCCAGGGATTTCAGAATTGTGAAAAATAGTTTATTTTGGCAAAACAGGCCAAAACTTTTATTAAATATTTTCATGCAACCGCTCGGCTCTGACATTTCAGCAGGGAAACCTTTGAAGATGCTCCAGGGTCGAAGTTATTTGTAGGTAGGCTTCAAATTTTGCAGTAAGCCTTCCTGTATACGGGACACCTCGGTTTTCATTGGAGTATCCATGACCCTTTTCTCGCCGCCGTCAGAATGTAGGTAGGGATATGTCGCGAGCTAGCAAACTCACGGATATCTCAGTACGCGCCTTTGAATACAGGACAAACCTCATCCTCAAACTTTCAGCTGTAATTCCAAGCCCGCATATGAAAATCGTACGGTGCCTTCCGGTCCGCTGCGGGAGAATCGAAAAAACATGAAGCTGTCGTCGTTCACCGCCGGTACGTATGCTTTATTACTCAAGCAGCTCTGTTGACTTAATGCTATACGTTTTCCTACTGAAGCTTCCCGCTGGGTCTGACGTCACCCTGTTAAAATGTTAAAATATATATACAAAACACGAAGAGGATAATTTCTGATAACTCGGAGGAGCCAGCTGGCCAGTGGCGCGTGTGTTTATACCCTAACCTAATCAAACTTTTGCTTCATTTTGCGACCTGCGAACTGGGTTTTCGTCCGGGTCTCAGAACCCCATGCTAACTACCATTGTCGAAGAACAAATAAGCAGGAAACATTAGGGTTATGTATGCAGCAAATTGGTTTCACGAGGGAATGTAGGAATTTGTGGAAAAATACCGGATAACTGGCATTCACCCTGTCCCATCAACCTATGCTGTTTGTCCAACGTCAAGTGTAGTGGTTGGTAAAGGCAAATGTGCACTTCAATCTTCATGACATTCACACACCAGTTGCTGTTGTCAGCAGTGAGGTTTTTTGTGTCGGATATGTTACAGCGTTGACCTCGCGGCCAGCAAAAGTTGACGCTTGTTCTGTGGAGAGCTTAGGGACAGGTCCTGAATGCCAAGTGTTTCTGGGTAGATTTTATAACTGGAGTTGCAGTGAAAGATTTTTTCACGAAAACCCCAAGGCGCGGTGAAACACACTAATAGTGTAGTGCAATGTAACAGTGTAATGCGTAAATTTCACGCCAGCTACATCTTACGAGAAGGTTTTATCAGCGTTGTGGTGTTTTGTACCTTTCTTTTGCTTTCATTATAACGTTACGTATTTCACCAATTTCATAAAACGATTTTTGTTTGAATACGCAAAACCACAAAAACGCGCAGTTGTACAAATTACATACAATACAGGCGTGGTCGCATTCTCCGATTTTCCCTTCTCATTTCACTCGCGCTTACAGCGGTTATTCGCGAGCTTCATGTGCTAACTCTGGTATCAAAACATTTCAGACTGTCTTTGGAGTTTATTGTATATGAGAGCTTCCCGGACAGAAGACCCCTGGACATCCACGACCGGATTATTATTTATTCACTGACCTGGGCCAACGACGAACTATTTTAAAAAGAACAATTCTTAGTGAGTCTGTTCCATTCGACCCTTTTTATTATTGTGNGTTAGGGAGCGCAGTGGTGCATAGCGATGGGTTGGTGTGTGTACGCCTAGGAATTGGCGAAATGTGGCGAGCGCAATTTTTACTTTCGAGATTCGCGCGTTCAATTCGTCTGTCACACTTCCGTCGGAGCTGATACAATCCGCGAAATATGTAAAGTGTTTCACGAACTCCGGTGTCGCTTCTCAAAATCTCAGAGGTTTGGTCAGAAAGAGTAGGTTTTACTTTTCAAGCACATGCCGAGGGAATGGATGTCTATGGACAGCTACTCAAACAACGCATGCGCCTCCCGGCTTCAAAAGTGAGAACGATGTCGTCTGCACAATCTAAGTTGACAAGGTTTTTTATCTAAAAATCTGAACAGTGGGGTTTTAGAGACCTTCTTGTGTTCACATCATCGCCTCATCAATAAAGGAAATAAACGAAACTAGAGAAGGTGGAGATCCCTTTGTGGCACCACTACCTCCAAGAAAGCTCTTAAACAGCCTTACACACAAGTATGTGAATAAAAACAGCAAATATTCACGAAATGTCAAGGCATTTCTTGTTGCTCAAGCATGTTGAGAGGAACCAACCGATCAACAAAATCGAACACACTCTTCATTTCAAGGAAAGCCAAGATTGTAGGGTACATATACGAACACCATTGGTCGAACAATTCACAGAGTGTGAAGAAGTGATTCACGCATCCTCTTTCAGGCACGAATCCTACTTGCTCTTCTCGGATCCACAATTTTTGCGCCTTCGTTAGACAACGTAAAATAGGCGGTTCAAAAAGCTAACTCCTCCGTAATTATTACATTCGCTGTGAGCAAGCGCTTTGAAAGTGGGCACAAATAACGATCCACACAAGCCAGACGGGGTGATTACTTCCTTCCAGTTTGAGGCAAATAAATTAGACCAGCACAAACTAATGAGTTCACCTCCTGTTACGGCTATCTGCATTTTGAGCTTCAGTGACGCGTGCTAATTCACGAAGAAGGACCCAGAAATCCGATTTCTTCTATCGCAGTATTATTGCAAAGATAATGATGCACATATTCAATTAACCTCAACAGATTATCCTTTGCAGACTCCGTAGGAGTTGCAAAATAGGGCTGTACAACCACCAGCCTGAGGATAAAATAGCAATTCACTTCACCACACAGTCGATATCGTCACAAGGAAACATATATCGACGGCGAGTAACCACAAAACACAATGCCCGAACAAAATTCGTAAAATTTGTAAAAATAATTCATTAGAACAAGAGGTTTTTCAGTTCATCGGATCAAACAGAATAATTATGGGAATTGGCTGTCACATACGGTGGGGAACGGGGGCACAATTCTGATAAGCTGTCTTCTACACCTCCACCTTTTAGTAGATCAAGTGGGAGATGGAGAGAAGCACCTCAGCGACGCTTGATTGCCAAAAAGCATTTGCTTATTTTCAGAGCTGTCGGTGGTTCCAAGTTCACTGTCCAGGGTTGCGCTCCTGCTAGGGAAACACACTAACCAACTGCAAGTTGCCGGGCGGATTGGCCTTAAAAGTCTTCAGCTCAGCGATTAACGCGATCTTCTTTTTCAATGATAAGCGAGCCGCTGCTACCAGTGCTTGTTTTCTTTGAGCACGTCGCGCGTATTAGCTGGCAAAGAAACATCGCTGGCGCTCAGTAAATTACTGATCCAGAGACTGCATATCCAGATAACAACAGTGAGTCTTGTGTTTGTTCAACTGATGCAGCCACAGCCTCAATCACGGAGTTTACATTCTACCTTCTTTCCGGCCACACCTATGACTCTTGGTACAAGCAGTACGAACACATGTGCAAAACCGAATTTTTCAGGTTTTAGGACAGATGGAAAGTCGGATTATTGCTTCAGAAAGATGCACCGAAGGTATATATACTTCATTCTATCCCAGCAGCCCCGCGATCTCAGGTTTGATGGAATGGTCTCAACAATGTCGAAGATATTCTGTGAGTATACATCTCTGTTTAATATCTGTTACCAATAGCTGAAGCTGATAAAAAACGACGATTATTTGCCCACGATTTTAAGTGTCGTTAATCGGGATTGCGGGGTTTTCGAGCTTATTTCAATGACGGAGAACCATTCGCCCCGAATGTTTCGGAAAGGTTGTCTCTGCCGATATTCGCCTCCAGACTGAAGTCGAGAATTATTGACCATCGACAGGCACCACAGTCTCTTCCAGTATACCCGTCTGCCGTTTGGTGTCAAGACAAAACCAGCCATATCGCAAAAGCTCATGGATTCGATTTTGAGGGATGCGACCGGCGTTGCTGCCTATTTAGACCATTTCATCATGGGTTCAAACCCACACAAGCCGTGACAGCGCCTTGATTACATGCTTGGTCGTATTCAAGAACGTGTCTTCAGAGTGCGCTGAGGAAAAATGCACCCTCTTCATATGGTTGATGAGGTAACTTGGGTTCATTATTGACGAACACTCCCGCCGACCAGACTTGAAAAACATCGACACCCTCAAACGTGCGCCTGCACCCAACCTTAGGTCCTCTCTTGGTCAGGTCAGTCGCCACAGCTCGCTTCTGCCTGCCATTCATCTCCTTCAAGTTTTACTGCTTCATCTACCCAGTGAAGACCACAAGTATACATTGTCAGAAGAATGCCAACGCGCCTTTGACTCTGTTAAATCCATGCTGAGTTCTGACTTCCTTCTCGCCCATTTCGATTCGTCACTGGAAATCGTTGTGACGCTGGATGCTTCAGACTTTGGAAATGGCGCCGTGATTTCTTATGTAGCAGCTAGAAATCCAATGCGCATGCGGCCAGGTACCCGAAACCAGCCCAGCGCAACTACAGACAGATAGAAATGGAAGCTTTGAAGATAGTGTTTGCCGTCAAAATGTTTCATAAGATGCTCTGCGGTTGTCAGTCCACCTGACTGACCGATCACAAGCCGCTCCTTACTGTGTTTGGTCAGAGAAGGGCGATTCCGGTATATTCCGCCCAGCCCTTCCAGTGATGGACCACTGTGCTTCTGGAACATGACTTCAAGGTCGAGTACCTGTAAACCAGCAGCCTCGGACAAGCCGACGCACTGTCACATCCCACTGATTCAAACAGGACACAACCGGAGGATACTGTGGTGGCAACAATCGCCTTAAAATCGAAGCCGAAAGGCGAAGTGTTGGAATTGGCCCGCATTCTTCCAGTGATTGCGGACATAATCCGCCAAGATACCGATCATGACATTTCGCTGCAGCAGGTCATCAATTGTCACCGCAATCGATAGCCGCTTACCAGCCCTGAGGAAGAACTGAGATGCATTACCACTAGTCAACAGATCTCTTTTATTTTCAGAACGCGTCAACATTCCGAAAGAGTTACAACCAGCAGTCTTTAATCAGTTTCATAAAGGGTAACCGGAAAAAATCAGGATGAAAGCCCTTGCTTGGAGTCACGAAAACTGGCCTTTGATAGATTCCCAAATTAAGCAAGTCCCCAAATCTTTATGATGTTTTGATGAGGCATCCGAACCACTCATGAAACCCCACCTACTATCAAGGCCGCTACCGACCGTACCCCGGTCTCGTCTTCACGTCGACTATACAGACCCATTTGCTAGGCACCAGCTTACGGTCGCGATCGACGTTTACAGCAAATGGCCGGAAATTCTTTCAGTGAATAGCGCTTAAGATTGCCACTACAGTCCCTGAACTCCGGAGATTAATCAGTCGCTTCGGAACGCCAGATACTATTGTATCGGACGATGGCACCCAGTTCACATCACCAGCTTTCGCACAGCTTTGTCGGGAGAATACCATAATTCATGTCCGCACGCCGACGTTTCATCCGCAGTCAAACCTAAGTGGATTTCAGGACACATCCTTCGCCGGTGCGCCAAAGCGCTCTACGAAATTAAAATTGGCCTATCCAGGCAGGTCCAGCAAACAAACCAAATCCGGCCGACAAGCGCGAAGATCCTACAAACCAAGCTGAGTGAGTTTAATCTAGAGAAGCTTCTGGACACTTTTAATCTAGTCACCAGTGCGGAGAACCCATTAGCTGCTTCACTGGATATCCGGGAAAACACACATTACGACCACGACGATGTACCGACAGGGTCCCCAAGACAATGAGGCCACTGCAAGCAAGATCCCAATTCCGAACTAATGTAAATGTGGAGATTTCGGATGAAATCTCACTGATGTATGCTTACCGCTGTCAGTTTGGCACTGCTACTCCCAAAGAGCCTATCCCGCAGGCGACTGACCAGAAGATCGGGCCGGACCAGCATCAAGGCGAGCCCTTATTGGCAAAGAATCTGGACGCAATCATGCTTCCAATCATACATCAGTATCCGCGGAATGCCGGTTGCCAGTGTCGCACCCACAAGATGTCAGAAGTTCCAGAATGTTGTAGTTGCATACAATTTATATACGACGCGCTGTATGTGTATTATTCATTTGGTTCTGGTCATTAATTCATGTTGCACATCTTTGCTTGTTGTTCTGACGGAAGTGCCAGCTTGGGAGGTTCAGACTCAAAACTAAGCTGAGAAAATACCATGAATACTCAGGGTATACTAGGATTAATGGAATGAAAGCAAATGCCTGTTACTTTGCTTACTGGCCTCGATCCGAACGACACTAGTCCCGGGTACGTGTGGACTGCGCTGCTGCTATTGATTGTGTAACCTATCTCATCATCGTCGACGCTTTTTCCATGCGCCCAAAAAATATCCTCATTGTCCCGATAATGACAACCAAAACCCTGCGAACCCTGTCCCAGATCTCCAACCAACATGGCCTGCCGGAGAACTTAGTGCCGGATAGTGGATCACAGTTCAACGCCAGTCGCCTCCAAGAGTTCTGTCAAAGAAATTCAACCACGCAGGTGAGTTTTTAACCGTATCACCTGCAGTCAAACGGTTAGGAAGAACGCTTTGTCGGTACGTTCAAGCGGGCGCTGCTCAAACATGGAGGGGAGGAGACATTAGTCCAAGTTCTCTAGAGACTACTTTTGTTCTGTCGGATCACTTTGAACGACTGTGTGGAAGACGGAAATCACCTGCTGAAACACTCATAGGTCGAAAATTGTGGACCACTATGGTTTTCTTTCCAATACTCGTTCCCAGTCCACGGTGAAGATAAAGGGAGCCCAAGTTAAATTATGCGCACGTTTTTGTGCCAGTCTATCGACCAAGACACGACCTCTGGACCAAAGTCTACGTCTTGCGAAAACGCGCGAGCGCAATGAATGAAGCTTCTGTTGGGTGAAACACCTGGATGCGACAGAGGAATCAAAGTCTATGCGTTTTTCGGACTCACCCGCATCCCATAGCAACATCCTGCTTGATATTATTCCTGAGTCACTTGAACCATGGCCAATCATGCCCAAAGCAACGCAGGCGGAGACGACTCGGAACGCGTCAACAAAAAGCTGGACCGATCGCCGTTGATAGCAAACCGCAGCCTTCCAGAGTGATCCAGAGAGGCCCGTTATTACCATTTCACGGAACCGGAGGTTTTATGGATATCATTATCACGGAAATCCGCTTACCTGAATTTGGAATTTTTTCTCGATTTGGCCGCTCACTAGAAGCAAACTCAAATTATTTTAGCCAATGCTGTGGGGTATTCCAGGCTGAGAATTGTAGGGGAGTTAGTCTAATCAGTTTGCATGTTCCAATGATATGTTGCTTGCAGCATTTTGTTTAAGTGAGCAAACTTTCAAGGCCATCGGCAACCACCGATTCACATTTCATTGTCGCTTTACGAGATAAAGCATAAAATCAAACTTCACCATATATTAGGGTCCCACAGTATCCCTCATAAGTGCGGTACTGTCTAGAGAATATCCAGGGTAAACCAGCAGGAAAATAGTTTAATAACGTTTTCATGCGTAAAATCCCTAAAAACCGAACAAATTAAGTGAACTGGTTCAGCAAACTTCGCGCCAACACAGTTCTCCGGGAAGCTTACTGCAAGTGCAACATAAAAATGGAGAAAATTGATGAACCGCGTAGACTTGTTGAGCGTATGACCTCTACGGACGATCCACATTCAGGGATGGGCAAAACTGGCCAGCAGCTAATGCAGCATTAAGAGATATCTCCGAAACGACGATATCTTTCCTATTGGAAATAGGCACTTTCGTGAGCTTTTATATATCATTAAGCCACAACGATTTGCCCGTCATCACGCTAGACGTGGTGTTGCCTAACTTGGCTATTTCTCTTAACTACTAGGTCCGTGCGACGCTGATTATTAGGCACGAACTATGCACGATAGGCTAATCCGATGGCCAAAACCGGCCAGACATTCTGATAACGGTACGCGTTGTCGCTAAATTTTACCAGTTGCAGTAAACGCCTCACCAGTATCCATTCAAGCTGCTGATTATAATGCCCCAACTGAACATAAAAGCCTAATCCACTGTTTTGCATCTGCCAAGCTCATGTCTGAAAAGAATGCAGCCGCCTTTGATGAACTATGTTTCTATTTATTGCTTGCATCGGTGAAAACGTAATACGTGGTGAATCCAGTTCTCGTTCTCAGGAAGCCGCTTTTACTCGGCAGGGTTTCCGAAAGGAAGAATTTATGATCAATTATATCTCCTGTACATTTTTGGCAACAGCAATGGAAACACATAAACAAAGTTAAAGTGGATAACTCACCAGGTGCTTAATCAGCCTCAGAGGCCGAAAACAAAGCAAGCCTTCCACAAATTGCTGGCATTGCGGTGAGTGGCATTTTGCTTGTTGTTGCCGGTTTAGACGCTTTAAATGTTCCAGGTGTAAGTGTCGTGGCTACAATGAGGGTTTAGGTTGGCTTCATGTTTCGCATCCACCAGCACACCGCCGTGCAACTCACAGGTCACGGTTTAACTCAGTGACGGCGACATTCAAAGCTGGAGGAAGGAAGTTCCTGACGCTTTGTATCAACGACATCTCAGTTCTTTTGCAGCTTCAGACGGGCTCCGACTGCTCAGTGAAAGATAGTGAAAACGAATTGGTAAGCCGCAAGTAAAACCTTTCTTGGTGGTAAAGTGAAATTTACTGGTGATTTTTAATGCTCCATAAGCTTGGAAGGCTCGACGGCACAAGCCACGCGTATCCTGACGTCCGGCCCCAAACTTGATTTCATGGGGCTGGATTGGATCGATAAGCTGAATTTTCTGGAAAAGCCGGTTAATTCTATTTGCAAACTTACGCACGCAGCATCTGAAGGTGCCCTTGAACAAACTCACTTCCCGAAGCGTTCAATCAAGGATCTGCTAGTGCTACGAATCTATATTTGCCGACGGGCTCAAGCAGTGCACAAAATAGAGAGCCGGACTGTGCCCCCTCCCCAATGCCAAATCAGTTTTTAGACCAAAACGCTAGTACCATATGCAGCCTTACCCATCGTTGACCAGGAACTGGACCGACTAAAGAAGGCTGGTGTTCTTCAACCGGCCAGCTTCTCTGCATGAGCCGCACCGATTATTTTTGCAGAGAAAGCCAACGGGACCATCCGGTTGTGCGCAAACTTCTCCACCAATCTCAATGCTTAATTGGATACATATCATCACCCTCTGTCTCTTCGATACAACTTGTCCGCGAGACTGAATGGGGGCAAATGTCTCGGAAAGGTTGTCTCTGCCGATATTTGCCTCCAGACTGTAGTCGAGGAAGAATTCCGAGAATTATTGACCATCAACACGCACCACAGTCTCTTCCAGTGTACCCGGCTGCCGTTTGGTGCCAAGACAAAACCAGCCATATCTCAAAAGCTCATGGATTCGGTTCTGAAGGATGCGACCGGCGTTGCTGCCAATTTAGACCATTTCGTCATGGGTTCCAACCCACACAAACCGTGACAGCGCTTTGATTATATGCTTGGTCGTATTCGAGAACATGTCTTCAGAGTGCGCTGAGGAAAAATGCACCGTCTTCATATGGTTGCTGAGGTAACTTGGGTTCATTATTGACGAACACGCCCGGCGACCAGACTTGAAGAACATCAACGCCCTCAAACTTATGCCTGCACCCAAACTTAGGTCCTCTCTTGGTCAGGTCAGTCACCACAGCTCGCTTCTGCCTGCCATTCATCGTCTTCAAGTTTTACTGAATAATCTACCCACCGAAGACCACAAGTGTACATGGTCAGAAGAATGCCAACGCGCTTTTGAATCTGTTAAATCCATGCTAAGTTCTGACTCCCTTCTCACCCATTTCGATCCGTCACTGGAAATCGTTGTGGCGCTGGATGCTTCGGACTTTGGAAATGGCGCCGTGATTTCTTATGTATTACCGACAGCAGCTAGAAATCCAATGCGCATGCGGCCAGGTCCCCGAAACCAGCCGAGCGCAACTACAGACAGATAGAAATGGAAGCTTTGAAGATGGTTGTCGCTGTCAAAATGTCTCATAAGATGCTCTGCTGCCGTCAATCCACCTGACTTACCGATCACAAGCCGCTCCTTACTGTGTTTGGCCAGAGAAGGGGGATTCCGGTATATACCGCCTGGCCCTCCCAGTGATGGACCACTGTGCTTCTGGAACACGACTTCAAGGTCGAGTACCTGTAAACCAGCAGCCTCGGACAAGCCGACGCACTGTCACATCCCACTAATTCAAACAGGACACAAACGGAGGATACTGTGGTGGCAACAATCGCCTTAAAATCGGAGGCGAACGGCGAAGTGTTGGAATTGGTCCGCATTTTTCCAGTGATTGTGGACATAATCCGCCAGGATACCGATCAAGACATTGCGCTGCAGCAGGTCATCGATTGCCATCGCAATCGATAGCCGCTTACCAGCCCCGAAGAAGAACTGAGATGCATTACCACTAGTCAACAGATCCCTTTTATTTTCAGAACGCGTCAACATTCCGAAAGAGTTACAACCAGCAGTCCTTAACCAGTGTCATAAAGGGTAACCGGAAAAAATCAGGATGAAGGCCCTTGCTTGGGGTTACGGAAACTGGCCTTTGATAGACTCCCAAGTCAAGCAAGTCCCCAAATCTTTCTGGTGTTTTGATGAAGCATCCGAACCACTCATGAAACCCCACCTACTATCAAGGCCGCTACCGACCAAACCCCGGTCTCGTCTTTACGTCGACTATACAGACCCATTTGCTGGGCACCAGCTTATGGTCGCGATCGACGTTTACAGCAAACGTTCGAAAATTCTTTCAGTGAATAGCGCCTAAGATTGCCACTGTAGTCCCTGAACTCCGGAGATTGATCAGTCGCTTCGGAACGCCAGATACTATTGTATCGGGCAATGGCACCCAGTTCACATCAACGGCGTTCGCATAGTTTTGTCGAGAGAATAGCATAATTGATGTCCGCATGCCGACTTTTCATCCGCAGTCAAACCCAAGTGGATTTCAGGACACATCCTTCGCCGGTGCACCGAAGTGCTTTACGAAATTAAAGTTGGCCTATCCAGGCAGATCCGGCAAACAAACCAAATCCGGCCGACAAACTCGAAGGTCCTACAAACCGAGCTGAGTGAGTTGAATGTAGAGAAGCTTCTGGACACTTTTAATCTCGTTACTAGTGTGGAGAACCCATTAGCTGCTTCACCTAATATCCGGGAAAACACACAGTGCGACCACGACGATGTACCGACAGGGTCCCCAAGACAATGAGGCCACTGCAAGCAGGATCCCGATTCCGAAATAACGTAAATGTAGAGATTTCGGACGCAGTCTCACTGATGTATCCTTACCGCTGTCAGTTTGACACTGCTACGCCCAAGGAGCCTATCCCGCAGGCGGTTGACTAGAAGGTCGGGCCGGACCAGCATCAGGGCGAGCCCTTATTGGCAATTAATCTGGACGCAAAAGCCAACCATGCTTCAGTAACCGCCGAATGCCAGTTGCCAGTGTCGCACATACAAGATGTCAGAAGTTCCAGAAAGTCGTAGCTGCATACAATTTATATGCGACGCGCTGTATGTGTATTATTCATTTGGTTCTGGGCATTAATTCATGTTGTACATCTTTGCTTGTTGTTCTGACGGAAACGCCAGCCTGGGAGGTTCAGACTCAGAACTAAGCTGAGAAAATACAATGAGTACTCAGGGTATACTGAGATTAACGGAATGAAAGCAAATGCCTGTTACTTTGCTTACTGGCCTCGATCCGAACGACACTAGTCCCGGGAGAGTGTGGACTGCGCTGCTGCTATTGATTGTGTAACCTATCTCATCATGGTCGACGCTTTTTCCATGCGCCCAGAAAATATTCTCATTGTCCCGATAACGACAACCAACACCCTGTGAACCCCGTCCCAGACCTCCAGCAGGAGAACGTAGTGCCGGATAATGGATCACAGTTCAACGCCAGTCGCCTCCAAGAGTTCTGTCAAAGAAATTCAACCACGCAAGTGCGTTTTTCACCGCACCACCCGCAGTCAAACGGTTAGAAAGAACGCTTTGTCGGTACGTTCAAGCGGGCGCTGCTCAAACATGGAGGGGAGGAGACATTGGTCCAAGTTCTCTAGAGACTACTTTTGTTCTGTCGGATCACTTCGAACGATTGTGTGGAAGACGGGAATCACCTGCTGAAACACTCATAGGCCGAAAATTGTGGACCACCATGGCTCTTTCCAATATTCGTTCCCCAGTCCATGGTGAAGATAAAGGGAGCCCAAGTTAAATTACGCGCACATTTCTGTGCCGGTCTATTGACCAAGACACGACATCTGGATCAAAGTCTACGTCTTGCGAAAAGGCGCGAGCGCAATGTATGAAGCTTCTGTTGGGTGAGACACCTAGATGCGACAGAGGAATCAACGTCTATGCGTTTTTCGGAATCACCAGCATCCCATAGCAACATCCTGCTTGATATTATTCCTGAAGCACTTGAAGTATGGCCAATCTTGCCCAACGCAATGCCGGCGGAGACGACTCAGAACGCGTCAACAAGAAGATGGACCGATCGCCGTTGATATCAAACCGCACCCTTACAGAGTGACCCAGAGGGGCCCTTTATTACCATTTCACGGAACCCGAGGTTTTGGAGATATCATTATCACGGAAATCCGTTTATCTGTTGAATTATGGCAAAGTTATTTTCCATCAATTTGAATTTTGAATTTTTTCTCGATTTGGCTGCTCACTAGAAGCAACTCAAATTATTTTGGCCAATACTGTGGGGTATTCTAGGCTGAGAATTGTACGGGGAGTTAGTCTAATTAGTCTGCATGTTCCAATGATATGTTGCTTGCATCATTTTGTTTAGGTGAGCAAACTTTCAAGGCCATCGGCAACCGCCGACTCACATTTCATTGTCGCTTTACGAGATAAAGCATGAAATCAAACTTCACCATATATTAGGGTCCCACAGTGTCCATCACAAGTGAGGTACTTTCTACAGAATATCCGGAGCAAACTAGCAGGAAAATATTTTAATAACGTTTTCATGCGCAAAATACCTAAAAACCGAACAAATTAAATGAACTGGTTCAGCAAACTTCGAGCCAACACAATTCTCCAGGGAAGCTCACTTCAAGTGCAATATAAAAATGAAAAAAATGATGAATTGCGTAGACTTGTTGAGCGTGTGACCTCTACGGATGATCCACATTCAGGGATGGGCAAAACTGGCCAGCAGCTAATGCAGCATTAAGAGATGTCTCGGCGCAAATTACCAACACGACGACATCTCTCCTATTGGAAATAGGCACTTTCGTGAGCTTTTATGTATCTTTAAGCCAAAACAATTTTCCCGTCATCACGCTAGACGTGATGTTGCCTACCTTGGCTATTTATCTTAACTGCTAGGTTCGTGCGACGCTGATTATTAGGCACGAACTATGCACGATAGGCTAATCCGATGACCAAAACCCGCCAGACATTCTCATAACGGTACGCGTTGTCGCTCAATTTTACCAGTTATGGTAAACGCATCACCAGTATCCATTCAAGCTGCTGATTATAATGCACATAAAAGCCTACTTCAATGTTTTGCGCCTGCCAGCCTCATGTCTGAAAAGCACACAGCCGCCTTTGGACGAATTATGTTTCTATTTATTGCTTGCATCGGTGAAAACGTAATACGTGGTGAATCCAGTTCTCGTTCTCAGGGAGCCGCTTTTACTCGGCGGGGTTTCCGAAAGGAAGAATTTATGATCAATTATATCTCATGTACATTTTTGGCAACAGCAATGGAAACACATAAACAAAGTTAAAGTGGATAACTCACCAGGTGCTTAGTGAATCCCGTTGTCCACATTTCCCGGTCGATGCCCATGCTGAGGCTGGAGTCTTGCTGTTATAAAGGTAAAATTGCCACTTGATCAATCAGTTCCATTGGCGATGATGAGTGATCCGTGTTTACACCGATGATTCTGTAGCTGAATTCAGTGAGCACACGTATTAGTCGAAGATGAGCACAGGTGTCTACTAGTCAGTAATAAGGTCAAGTGGTAATGCCTTGAGCCCTAGGATTCAAGGATAGCATGCGTCTTCCAACGTGCACACACACAGCTATAGCAAAGATCTAGTAAGTGGGCGGGTACCTGGTGTCAAGTCTGCTCATTTTAAGCACTGAATACTAACTTCACTCCACTTTTGCTTCCATATAACTTAATAAAATCGACAGCTCCGTCGTCCTCGCCTAAACTTGTGACGAACCAACACTCAACCGCAGCATCAGTCTCTCCAACCAGTAGCTCCTTTCTGGGAAACCTATCAACTAGATTGTTTGCGTTTTTAAACCGGCGCTTTTGTGATCTTCAGCATTCGGTTACATATAAAGAGCTTTCGCATTACAAGCACACATAACATGCTGAAAGCCACCCGCAATTTCAGGCTACCGTGAGAGTATATTCCATGTTTGTCATTAAGGTTTGGGCCTCATCCAAATCACCTTTCATGGCGAAGTATAGCAACCCATCTCTACTTCTAAAATCATGTCTACAATATTCGGATAGGTGAGCTACTACAACAGTCAATCCTGATACAATCTAACTGTCTCTGATAATGATGCTGATCNGCGGCTCTATTCCATACAGGTTTGTGCTCCATTCAACTCATCGTTGATGCCGAAGTATTGCAACCGATCATAATTTCCAAAAGCATGTTTACAGTATCCGGATAGCTAAGCTATCAAGGCAGCCACAGCTGATACAATCTCACATTTTTCTGCAACCTTTTGTCCCTGCACGCTCCGAACTACATTATTTGCGCACAATTTCGTTAATGCACGTCCCTCGTATTCACACATGCCCACACTTGCTAACATTGACCACATATTTACTATCTCCGCCTGAATATCGATTACCGTTTTCGAAATCGGGCTGTGTCGCCTCACTGTGATAGACACGTTGTGCCCACTCTTGGCTGCCTGTTCTGTAGGCAGAATACTACAATAAGCAAACGTTTGACTTTGTGCTTTATCTCGTAAACCGGCTGTAAGATCCGGGCGCCTAAGGATCTCACAGGACGATTACGGCTATCAGATTATACGCAGTTTGTAGCCAGCAGACAACAGGAACAGACAGACGAGGGCAGCAATGATGTATTGAGAACGGACAGGAACTGGTTCTGTAGACAAACAGGTTAGTAAGCATCGTGAATTAAGCAAACGCACAATCAATAATGGCGCAATCAGCAGAAGCAGAAACTAGCCACTGAAGCTGCAGGAATTTCTGAAAGCAACAACAAGTAAGCACTATACGATGTACAACATATATATACGGGCAGTCTGTCAGTGTGAGTTGGCCGTGTGGAGATATAACGGCACAGAAACAATCAATACGTTTGGGATGTAAGGGACAAGAACGACGAGAGCAAAACCGATCCAGAAAACTTGGGCAAAAGCATCGATCCTGTGTATCAGTCCGTTAATCCGTGACTGTCTTTGGTTGACGGCGCGAAGCGGCAGCTCGTGTCACGTGACAAACCAGATTGCGCGGCTAGGTCCGTTTAAAACAAATCTCACCAAAAGCTATCTGGCAGATGCGGTATATAGGTAATACATAAATAGGGTTTCCTAGTGCCGAGTTGGTGTAGTGGGCAGTACGATTGCCCGCCATCCTAAGAGCTCTGCGTTTGATCCCTGGTAGGTCCGTTTTTCTGTCAGAGCAGACGCCCGAGAATAGGTAGAACTGAGACGAACTTGCAAACAATGACGGACGAGCAAAAAATATTTACATCAGTTATTGAAGAATAAGCAGACCTTAAGTAAGAGCGAAATTGGGGGAGAACGAGCAGCAAGGAAACAAAACGGGGTTATAATAAACGGGCGTACTTCGCGTTATGCGTGGGTAGTCACAACACACAAATAATTTCTGTTGTTTACCGTTGATTCACAATGGAATCAACACCGGCAATGAAATTTCGCTCTTTAGGACACAGTGCTACGAGTGTACTGGTCTGGGTAAAAACAGCTACTTTAAAAGGGGTGTGTGGCAAAGAAATACATATCACTACTCTGAATTGAGTGCACAATAATAAAAAGGGTCGAATGGAACAGACTCACTAAGAATTGTTCTCTTTAAGATAGTCCGTCGTTGGTCCAGGTCAGTGAATAAATAATTATCCGATCTTAGATGTCCAGGGGTCTTCTCTCCGGGAAGCTCTCACATACACTAAGCTCCGAAGACAGTCTGAAATGCTTTGATACCAGAGTTAGCACATGAAGCTCGCGAATGATCGCTGTAAGCGCGAGCGAAATGAGAAGAGAAAGTCGGAGCACGTGACCACGCCTGTATTGTATGTAAATTGTACAAATGCGCGTTTTTGTGGTTTTGCGTATTCAAACAAAAAACGTTTATGGAATTGATGAAACACGTAATGTTATAATGAAGGCAAAAGAAAGGTACAAAACACCGCACAACTCACTCACTAGAGCGTTGGCCGTGAAAGGGTAAAACGCTCGAATAATGAAAATTATGAATCAAAAATGTGCTCACGTCACGATTCGTAATCAGTTAAGTGCTGAGGGAAACGGACACGTCGTTCAGAACGACCAGTAGAAGGAGTCAAGTTGGCGGTAGGGGTATCTGGAGTAGGTGCGGGTGCTGGTGGGCTAGCAGGATTGCTGAATGTGGTCGTGGGTGCTTCGATGAAGGCAGGATTCAAACGATCAATAAAGACTGTACCGTGCTTTCCGGTTCTCTTAAAAATGACATATTTGGAGTGGAGTACAGTGACCTTGAAGGGACCAACATAACAGAGTTGAAATGGTCTCTTTGTTGCGTCATGTCGGGCAAATACAAATGGTGCAGAAGGGAGATCAGTTGAGATGTGTTCCTTTCATGTTGATCGTCTTGTCGGCGTCGAACGAAGTTCAGACATGTGTTGTTTCAGGCGGGTGAAGAATGCAATAGGTGAAATGGGCTCTGCGCCAGAAGGGGAAAACAGTTCCCCAGGTAAACGTAAAGTTGTACCATATATTAGTGTATCGTCCATTACATTGACATTTGAAAATCCCCACGTTTCTTGTCCCCCCACCCCCGCCCCACTTTTGTGTTCAGTGCGTCTATATGAACTGACGTTTGTTTGTCCTTACCACTTCACCCATTTGGCCTTGAGGTCATCCAGCCATTTGTGGCCGACCTTACGCACGTGTGACTGTCTCACGTGGGAGCCTGTTTGCTCCTTTGGTTCGTACTTTTGTAGTCCTAGTGGACCATTTGTTATTTCAGATTTTCCTGTCCTGCTAATGATGGCCGCTCGAAGAGCGTCATAGGGATTATCTTTGGAGATATCTTCCGACAGATCTTCTACTTCTGTTGCTACTTTACTAAACAGATGCTGGACGACATGGGAATAACGGGTGGCTTGGGAAGTGATGCGTCGGGTAGTAGAAACAGCTTCCACCTGGTGAAACCACACCCTGGGATTGCGGGGATTATAGTCTAATAAACGGCAGCTAATTGCATTCTCGACTAAATCCGATGAATCAAAGTGTGCATCCATAATGACCGGGAAAAACAAAAAAACTACGACGACTTGAAAGGAAAGGTAAAAAATATATGGAAAGACTCGGGCTCACCAAATTTGTGGTGGTCTGGTACCCAAAAACTACTTTAGGAGGAGTGTGTGGCAAGGAAATAGATATAATTACTCTGAATTGAGTAGGCAATAATAAAATGGTTCGAGTCGAACAGACTCACTGAGAATTGTTCGCCGCGCCTTGGACGCACAATTCTTATTCCTGCAAAACCTTTGTGGGTAAGAGAAAACTTTTTAGGCCACAATGTGGCATTGTATAGCACATGTGCTCAGACCAAAAATCAGGATAATCTGCTTTCATTTTTACGCAGTTTGTTTTAATTGATCTCTATTCGAAATTTTTGGTGCAAATTCGACATTCAACGTGCTGTGCTGTGGCTTCGGAAACGGCTTCACACACGTTTGTTGAGAATTCTGGGGCTGTATCCTTTTCATCCTTCACGGCAGTTGAGAAGGCCTTAACTCAATACATGAAGGATAATTATGTGGTATTTGCGCTTTCATCCAGTAATCAAAGCACCAACGCTGTTCCGCGTTACAAATGGATTTACCACAAATGCAGCGGGCGACCTCCAAGACCGACGGAAAGTCGGGGAATCCGAGGAAGCCAGTAAGCTGAGCCTGTTTTGCATTAAACAAACGGTACTCGAAGCACCGGCTGTCCAGTTCGGTTGTGTGGACGGAGGCAAAGAAACGACCTAACAGTCACCTCTTATTTTGTTGAAAACAATCATAAGTTGTCAAAGTTTTTGTACGATCTGCTTCCGATTACTCGATGGCTAACTGAAGACGAGTTGGGCACGTGCAGGGCCCTTCTGAAATATAAAACGCTGTCGTGTGAACTGCGGCAGTTTGTGACCGATGAATTCGACAAGTTCCTTACCACTCAGGATATGTACAGCTACCGCCGGATGTGTCGACCGGCTATGTTGAGTAGGTGCCGCATAGTTGCGTTTTATTGTGGCAGAGGATATGCCTTCGGTCCTGGCTAAACTTCGGGAGACCGGACGCGTGCTGGTTTGGTAGTCAGTGGAGGGTCATTATAGCCACATATGTTCCTCCCGGTGACAACAGATAGCGTTGTTCCGACGCTTCCCAGATGTAGTTAATGTAGACGGAACGCACACAACGAACCGTTTTGGGTAAGTTTTTTTAAGGCATCTATTGCTTGGCCCGTAGATACAAGCTGCATACTTTCCTGATAACGGACGGCATGGGTACCGGTCGTCCGGTTATGTATGCCTTCGTGGAGAGTGAACAGTTTGCTTCTATGCGTAAACTATTTCACCTATTCAAGTAAAGTATGGGAGAGCAGTATGCAGTTAGGACTTTCGCTATGGACAAGCGGGCGGCGCAAATGCGGGCTGCAAGAGTAGTGATCGGCTGCGATGTAATGCTGTGCTATTTTCATACCAGGAAAGCTGTCAGGAAGCACGTGTGTATCATGTAATATCCATGTATTTATGGTCATAGACACTCTGGGAACAGCCGGCACATATTCCAACGCATGGCTCGCCTGGACAACGCCGTACAGTAGGTCTTTGTTTATCGTAATACAAGCACACAGATTCCGCCAAGATCTGCAGCTTCTGCGCTGCACTGACCCACGATTTGTATCTTATCTAACGGCCCGCTGGTTGTACATTACCCAAAAATGGGCCGTACACGCACATTCCACAATGGTCCACTTTGGTAGTTTGACCAAAAACCGTCTGGAGAATGCGAACGGCCACCTTAAATACCGGCTGCACCACTCCGACACACTGGAGCATGCCATGCAAAAGATGTCCCGGCTTGCCGAGTGGCTCATGCGAGAATTCGAGGTACATGCGTCGTATCATTGTGACCGACGACAAACATTGGAGGGTGACAGCTAGGTTCTGAACGTGGTTTGTCGAATGACTAAGTATGCCTGTTCTCTCGTTTTGAAGCATTTGGAGCCAAGGCTGCACTATGATAGTACTTTAAGGTGGGGTTAAACTAAGTTAACTAACTTATAGTTTGTGGTGCATACATCCAGGTGCACACAGACGGTTGACACCCGGGGGTGGGGAATGCACATGCCCCTTCTACCAGGCTTCCCTGCATACATCTGTTCTCTGTAGTTAGAGATCAGCCGGTTCCAAGCAGTAAGAAATGTTTTTCATAGATTTATTCTTAGCTTGCTTCCCAATTCACCAACGGTGGCTGTCGGATTACAACCTACCAGAAAAAGGTGTACCCCTTACACTTGCTCCCAAAACCACCGCTGCCAGCTTTGGACGGCCTTCGTAAACAGGTAAACAGAGTGGTGTGTCCCGAAAGTCTGTGCAAGTCCGCTTTTTCGGGTCCAAGGAGGCACTGCTAGACAGCCGTGAGTAAATATCTGACCAATATGACTAACGCTTTAGAGCGCCAGCTAGATCAGAGGGACGAAGATGCTTTCATTCAACCCACCAGCTCCAAACAAACATCTTTTTCCGCAATTTGCGATTTCCTATCACATTAGGTAACGTATTCACAGTCGGTGTTTATTGACCTTGAGGATTTGCACACTTAAACAAATCACCAATGTAGGTAACTCGTATAATGTATGTAAATGTGCATCATACATAGACAATTCTACACTATGAAGTGGCAACCCTGAAAAAGTCGTAGCTTTCGAGAAATTGATTCCATTGTGCGAATACTGAGCGGGGATTTGTTCTCTTTAAAATAGTTCGTCGTTGGTCCAGGTCAGTGAATAAATAATTATCCGATCGTGGATGCCAAGGGGTCTTCTATCGGACAGCTCGCACATACAATAAACTCCGAAGACAGTCTGAAATGTTTTGATACCAGAGTTAGCACATGATGCTCGCGAATGATCGCTGTAAGCGCGAGCGAAATGGGAAGAGAAAGTCGGAGCACGTGACCACGCCTGTATTGTATGTAAATTGTACAAATGCGCGTTTTTGTGGTTTTGCGTATTCAAACAAAAAACGTTTATGGAATTGATGAAACACGTAATGTTATAACGAAGGCAAAAGAAAGGTGCCAAACACCACACATGCACCACTTCACGAAAACGTACAAACGGATTAGACTGTCTCCCAGTACAAGTAGCAACTTCTAAAACCCCACAGTTTCGCCCGAAATAATTTGGGTTTGCTTCTACTGAGCGGCCTCGATTGCAGGTTGCACATTTGCTCAAAAGAACTGCGCTTCTTTCCTATTGGCCAGGTACACTTTGTGTTGACGCATTTATGGTTCTCCAAGGTCGTTCAATCCAAATCGATGCATATTTGACGTTGCTCCCACTATACTTTTTCCCTAGTGGAGGCAGTAAAATCCCTCATCCGACGGTCCGGTTTTCTGCTCAATGAGGCAGAATTGGTTGGACCCATGGCATAGGTGGAATATCACTATTACCACAACTTTTCGATTTTTCATTTTTGTGACCTATGTGAGGTTCAT
>SJOL01010838.1:2536741-2557117 GCA_004794785.1 Opisthorchis felineus
CGACCACTAGCCTCGCACCGTAATCCCATTTCCTCTCCATAATCGCTCTCGAATTGCACTTGTTTTGTCCATTATTACACCGTAAGCAACATGAGTTTCATAGTTTCAGTTTACAGGTGTAACGCCCTTTCCTTGTCTAGCTGTCATGCCACTCAGAAGGAGCAAGAGAGCTGAGATACTACTAAGTTGCCCAAGCCTAGACGAGGGCAATCGAGATGCCGGAGTTCGATTCGAACCCTGGGGACCTTCCGGTCAGCAAATTCGCGCCCTAGCAACTTAGCTATCTGGAGCCGAAGTCTCTAGTGATAAGCTTATTATCCAACTCCCAGTCTGAGCGAATGGCTGACATCTGATGATGAAATCGTATTTCTGTCTACGTTGGTGTGTAATTTGGAAGTGAAGTGCTATTTGAAGGCTGTGACGCCAGGGGCATATTGGTTGGTCAGATGTAAGCCGAGCATTCGTAACATCTTAATCAACTACTCCCGTAACAGTCATTTGTATGTGTCTAACAACTGTGCCAAAACCCGCACGTTCTCAACCAGTAATCCGTCCAACTCAAAAGCCATGCAAACGAGCCCTGGCTTCTGCAGTAATCATGTAATAAAAATAATAATCGTTCAGCTATAGTACCCTCTCGCCTTAAACACTGAGCTATCTCGAGCTCGAAATCAAATCAGTCCAAGGTGGCGAAGTAAATTCGAGGCTCCAGTCAGCAGTACCGGTACTTGGGTCAAAACCAACTAAAACGCTTAAGTTGGGCCCCGATTGTAGGTACATCTAGCAGCTCAGTCCCGGAGTGTATGCTATACGCCTTGAAGACCACAAATGAAAAAGAATTTCACGACGCAAGGCACTGAACCTAAATTTGCCGAGAGCTAGGCCGAGCGCAACCATCGAAAGCTCGCAGGCAACGACTGAGGGATTGACGGAACCCAGTAAGCCCTGTACATGAGCATGAAGATGTACACTGTGCAGCTAGAGGCATTTGCATCTCTATTTCTGTCTAGGCTTGGGCAACCTGGTAGTATACCGGCCCTCGTGGTATCTTCGGGTGGCATACCAGCTAGGCATCGACAGGGTGTTACAGCTGAAAGATCGATCGAGAGGCGGTGCAGGAGCTGGTAGTCAGGTAAGTTGTAACTATGATGGAAAGAACCTATCAGGAAGGTAGCATTTTCTTGGACTCTATGGTCTTGAGTGACGAAGTCTCTTTCTGCTGTAGCACCCTTCCGGTACCTAGCTGCCATGCCACCCGAAGAAAACACGAGTACTGGAATACTGTCAGGTTGCCCAAGCCCAAGCAGGAACACTCGAGATGCAGAGGTTGAGTTCGAACCACGGACCTTCCGGTCAGTAAATTCGCGCTTTAAACACTGTACCATCTTGAGTCCTGAGTGACGCAAGACACGAGGGAACTTCGTTGAGATGGGCAAATGGGACAGCTATTACATTAGAGGGACGAGGTACCTCAATCGTTAGGCTGCGAACTCACTGATCGGAAGGTCTGTGTTCCGAGTTTCTGACCTCGGCATTTCGGCTGCTCCTTGCTATGCCTGGGCAACCTGACAGTATCTCAGCCATCGTGTTTTCTGCGGCTGGGATGGCAGCCAGGTACCGAAAGGGTGTTACAGCTGAGCGGTTATCGAAATCGAAATCGTTCAGCGCCTAACTGCCATGTCACCCGAAGGAAGCGCGAGGGCTGGGATATTGCCAGGTTACCCAAGCCTAGACAGAAGATGTCGAGATGTGGAGGTCGAGTTCGAACCACGGACCTTCCGTTCAGTAAATTGGCGCTTTAACCAAAGCTATCTCTCCCCCGCTGAACGGTTATTGTTATTTATTTACCTGGAAGGACGGCAGAGATACCAGGGGACCCTCCAAGCAACTAGCGGAGGTTGGCTGTAAACACGAACTTAGGAAGTCTTCATATTCCGTAGGAGTAACAAGTCTGTGGAACATACGTCTGGGGGAAACTGGGTGCTACATCACTCATCCGCCCCAAAACGACGTTAGGTGAGTGTTGGGGAACTTGTTTTTCTGGTCCGACGGTATCCATTATCCACGGACAGGAAGCGGCCTTGCAATATTTTATCCACTCCTTTCTACCATCCTAGATGTCTTGCTTAATGCTTCCGTTGAGAAATGTTCTCTGAAGTGCAGCGACCGCTTTCCGTTTACCTACCAACAACCCTTGTGTCATTATATCTTTCCTTCTGGTGGCATGGCAGCTAGGCACCGAAAGGGTGCTACAGCTGAACGATTTTTCTACACAGAGCCTATGGTGGTACATTTCGCTGGATCTCAGACTTCCTGGTCAGTTGCAGGTTTTTCGTGAGGATACATGGAGAGTCATCATCAGAGAGACCGGTCATTAACGGCGTCTTTCAGGGTTCCGTTCTGGTCTCCACCCAATAGTTCCGTTTAAAAGTTGACTGCGAACTCTTCCCCTTCCTTTCAGAGCCATTCCTTCCTTTGAAAATTTTTACCTCTCCTAACTGATCCTCACCATGCCCGATGTTGCGTTGTGGCAGCTGGCTTATGAAGGTCGCATCAACGAACTATATAGATTTATCCAAGAGGACTCACAAAATATTCATGTCACTGATCAAGTACCGTTCAATTTTTCCAAGCGTTAACTAACCGACAGTAGACTGGTCGGAATGCACTACACTGGGCCGCTTGTGGTGGACATTTGGATTTGGTGGAAAAGTTGATAGCCTCTGGTGTCGACAAAGACTGTAAGGATCAAGTGAGTTTGCTGCGCACAGGACGCGCTTCTGTATATGGTTAACAGTTGTGATGTTTTTTCTCCGGTCGTGATGGTGTGGCTTCTTAACAACCTTTCGACATCGTTGTTCTTCCGGTTTGCACCACAACTACGTGGTCTTGCACTGTTCTGCTTTGCATAATAGTCGATAGCGCTGCCACAAATGTTGCTTAATTTTACATTTGAAAGGCTTAGCTGTTTCATGAAAGGAACGAGTGTACCCTTGTGGACATTTGTATTACATCACCGTGTCGTCCGTTCACCATCGGTCGTGTTAACCCTACAACTACTGGTTTGGACAATGCACTGGACAACTCATGATAAAACAAGCCACTGAAATTGTGTTAAGCAGAGAAGGCGGAGTTTTCGGGAGCAGCCTTACTGCACGTCTGTTTGGACTTTCGTTTCGTTTCATTGTTTATGGGAAGTAGATCACCGAATGATGTTTGAATATCCTCCAATGCATTTAAGCACGTGCACTCTGCCTCTTCCGGTACTCTGTCATGGGGACATGATAGTGATGTCATATCTTAACGTTTTCTTGATGAAGCAGTGTGTATGCTATTTTCATGACAGTTGCCGGTAACCAATTTAACGGAATACGTGCTGAGATTTGAACCCCGGTCATCGAAATGGGAGTACTTGGTGTTGACCATTGGGTTACTGAAGCCCGATTTGGCTAAGCCTACTGTTAAGTTTTTCATCTCCATTTACCAAATTGTTGACTGACCACCTCCTTTCTTCCAGCTCCCACCGGTGAACGAGAATAAGGCCCGCCATGGCATTCGATATACAGGCTTCAGTATATGGCTTAACCACTATAAACGGTGAGGCATAGTCACATGCGACCAACATAACCTGGGTTACTTAATACTACCTCTGATGAGCGGAGCGGATGGGGGCACATTTCACGCCCATAGAACAACACCGCTCTTACCTTAGTGTTGTAGACTTCTCAGCGGAAGGCGAACAGCTGGTAGCCTCCAGAGTTGTTTCAGGTCTGTAAATGTGAGCCTAGACCTCGCACTCCTCAATGAGACATCAGGTTCGATAACTCTGCTCGCCTGCCTCTGCAACGCCTCAGCAAACTAACTTACCAACCACTTTCACATCGTCATCTGTCATCTTTGTCGTCATCTCTCGATCTGGACTATGCAGACGACATCATTCTCGTTTCTGAACTGGAGGAGAAGGTGCAGGTGTTCTTGGATGAACTGACCAGTCATCCCGTCCTTTGGTATGCACTTCGCACCCACAAAATGTAAGGTCATGCTCCTGGACATGTAGTCACTGAACACGCCACTTACAATCCAGGGAAAGGCACTGGAAGTTCTAAAGCGTTTTACGTATCTTGTTGTATTAGTTCTGATTGTAGTGTGACGGATGAGGTCAATGCACGAATCTCCAAGGCTGGGATCGTGTTTGCTAATTTGAGACACCTATGGCGTCAAAGTGGTGTATCTCTGAATCTCAAGAGACGTGTGTACCAAGCTGCAGTGTGGGCTGTTTTGTTGTATGGCTGTGAGACTTTGCCTGTTCGACTAGCGGAACTGCGACGTCTTCAGGTGTTCGACAATGGTTGAATCAGAACCATGGCTCGTGTGGGTTGGTGTCGGTGAATCCGTAACGAGGCAATTAGAATGCGACTCTTCGGTTGTGCAACGGGTACTTCCATTGAAGAATGTGTCCAGCACTAGAAGCTGCGTTGGTTGGGACATGTGTTGCGTATGCCGAACCATAGTTTGCCGAAGAGAGTGCTGTTTTCCGTGCCCAACTCAGAGTGGCGGAAGCAGAGAGGTGGCCAACCACTGACCTACGGAGGGGTATGAATGAGATTACGAAACGTTTGGGTGCTGTCGGTGCTAATGTTGGGGATATCAATATCCTTAAAAACTCTGTATCTTTATATGTGCTAACGAACTTCCGGTAGTTTTCGAGGACAAACTAAGGATATATATACTCGGTGTCACTTTACTGTAGATCACCTGTTGTTCGGAGTTATGTCCAAGGTTTCGTCTTCTTACTATTCCGCTGTACTAGGAGTCGGGATCAGGCAACATAGCTGGGGATAGAATATCGTCATAGTCCGCTCATATTATCGTTTGCTCGCTGCGTTATCGAAACATAACAGCTACTCGGCTTCCAGGATGGGAACCGCGTGATCCCCACAGCCTGGTTGGAGACACTGCAGGATGTGGCTGCCAACCGATGTCAGTGGCGTTCTTGTTATCAGTTTCTATCCAGCTTGCCTGAATGAGTGTCTGGAGGTGTAAGCATCTCGGATTGATTTTAGTAAGGCAACACTAAGTCCCTTTCCCATCCACCTTTATTCTTTTCTTCACAATAAGGCCTTCAGATAAATCATGGCTGTACGGCAGCGAAGCATCGGTGTTGAACACTGATTTCATGCTGTCGATGATGATGACATTACCCTTACTTTTGATGTTGCTACGGACATGCCGCAACGAGCAACTTTGATTGCCAGCCTGTTTAGAATACTACATAGTCTGTCCTGTCAACTGACAGGTATGCATTTTCAGCAAACCAATACGCCGGTTGAGTTACACGACTCCACATAAAGTGCTTCCTGTAGCCTTATGGAAAATATTGTGCCTTCTGATATTATCCTGCACAGGTTATTCTATTATAGGGACAGTCAGTCGCGAGGATCAAGCTCAGAATTTTGCCATGGTTTGGTTCGCACCGACCATATCTTCACATTGCGAACCGCGCTGCCCCTTCCAACGACCAGCAGCGATCGTTCTTCTTGAGGGGTGCAGGGTACAAACCGTCTGAGTTTTTGCGCCTAGGCAATGGAGTTACACATGTGTCTTGTGTGGAGAGCTGCTGTCAATGTCACATTCAGGATCATGAAGTTCTCCCAGAGGTTCAGTTGATGAGGCCAGCCAAACCGCTCTTCAGAGTGTTCAGCTCATTGTTCAAAACTTTTCTGTGAATGAACTGGGATCTTCCCGTCAGAAATCTCTCCAGCACCCGCACTCTTTGGACGAGTTGATCAGATTAGTCAGAATGGGGTGAGACTGTTTCCCGTTGCACAAGCTTTCCCCATTTTTCGACCCCCCATTGTTCACCTGTGCGCTTCATCATTCGGTGTTTGAGGGAACTGCGTACACCCTCGTGAAAGTTTGTCGCTTGTGTAGTTTCCATGGTATCGATGCGATCATTTACACCAGTTTACATCAGCCTCAGGGCTTCCGTCTGTCGGAGCCTATGCTGATGTAACAAATTAATTAAGCCAATCAACCGAACAGTGTAAAGGTAACTACTTTCTGGAATCTGGCCCAGTCTCAGGCTTAATGGGTTAATGTACCGAAGAGTACCGGAGAGTTAATCGCGAGACATTCGCGTTCCGGGTGTGTGACAGAACTGGGATTTGGTATATGTGCTTTGGAGACAATATACATCGACCAAAAGCTGGTGTTCAGTCCGAGAAAGAGTTGGCTGTTGACCAGTTTGACACAGACTACGGATATTGAAAGCCTCAATGTAGAACCCATCCCGTGAATTTATTAGAGGTTACCTCCGGTGTGTGTTACTGGGGAGATGTTTGGTTACCACGGGCGTTCAAGTGATTGACAGCAAAATGACTCAGATGGGTGTAGTTGAGAGGGTTGTGGGAGCGGGTCAGTGAACGAAGAGTTGTGAGAGTGATTGATACTCCCCGGTTGCGGGGCCGAATAAAGTGGCTTGGTTGAGGTACTGCGGCGTGAGTTTTTGGCTCAAAAATCTACTCTGCAATGGATTGGGATGATGACTGACTCGAATGTTTGGACCGCGAGGTAGCGGTTGTTAGGATGTTCTTGGACGACTCCTCCCGGAGCCAGTGGGGTAGTAGGCCGCAGTGGGCTGGTTGAAATTCGCAGCTTGTAAGGTATACATGTCGTTCTTCTGATGCTGCCTCACAGTATATGTTTTTGTAGCCTCACTGGGCTCACGATAACGTTTTAGTTTTTTGACCGTATCCTGACCAAAAGCTGCCACCTTGATGTAGTGCTCGGGCTTAGGTGCTGCAATGATCCTGCGGGCTACACTAACTAGAACTTCGTTCCACAAGATGCAACCATGCCAGGAAGGCCCAGTTGCAGCAGCCAGACTAAGAGCAGTGGGACCTCGTACTGCGAGTAATCGTGCTACGAGGCGATCTGGGGGTAAAGTCGTACTGTCCTCGACTGCTCACTGGGATCCAATCCAGCAAAGCGCGTTCAGCTCTGGGTTTGGGTGCAACTCCCACACCATATATTCCACGAGTGGCGAGATGGCTCAGTGGTTAGAGTGCGAATTTACTGACCGGAAGGTCCGTGGTTCGAACCTGACCTCTGCATCTCGACTTCCCCTGTCTAGGCTTGGGCAACCTGGCAGTATCCCAACCCTCGTGCTTCTTTCTGGTGGCATGGCAGTTAGGCACCGAAAGGGTGTTGCAGCTGAACGATTTTTTATTTTAGACTATTGAGTCATCGCCCCCGGGCAGGGTCTCCAAAGAAAACCCTACTGTCCGCCGCCTCGCGGGCAAAACGTTTGAGTCAGAGGCTACGGGCAGAGTCCTCGAACGCAACCCTACATCTTCCCACAGCCTCGCGGGTCAGACTTTTGAGTCAAAGACCTCAACCAAACCTTCCCCAGCCTGGGAAACCGAAAGTATCATTTGCTCGCACAGTTCTATGTCCACCGATGTCCCTTCCCAACCCCTTTCCAGCACACAAGCAAACGTCGCTGGGTCATTTGACTGTGAGTTATTTGACCGAAGGGCCGTATGCTCCCCTCTGCCTATTAATAATGAACAAAATACCACCTTTCTAACTCCACGAGATCCTTTCTATATAGAAGGTTTTATCGTCCGTACTCTATGTCAACTTGGCAAACAGGCAATGCTCGCTGAAACCTTGAACCCCCATGAAATTGGTGTACGCTGTGTCTCCGAAACACGCATACAACACCCAAGTGTGGTTATGCATCTCAGAACGCCAAGGACGAACTCAGGTCTTTCACATTTCTCCCTCCATGTGTCCGGTGATACAGAAGCGATGACTTGTGGAATCTCCTAAAAATCCTCCAGCTGCAACACCCTTTCGGTGCCTAGCTGCCATGCCACCAGAAAGAAGCACGAGGGTTGGGATACTGCCAGGTTGACCAAACCTAAACAGGGGAAGTCGAAATGTGTAGGTCGGGTTCAACCCACGGACCTTCCGGTCAGTAAATTCGCGCTCTAACCACTGAACCATCTCGCCACTCGTGGAATATATGTTGTGGGAGTTGCACTCATCCCCAGAGCTGAACGCGCTTTGCTGGATTGGATATCAGTGAACAGTCGTCTTTGCGCCGTCCGGTTATCCAGCTCATCACCTCTTGGCATAAAAAGCACTGACATTGTGATACTTGCGGGCAATATGAATGCTCAAGTCGGTCGTCTGAGCTCCTTGAAATCACATTTGGGCGGTCGATTCGGAGTCGGTGCTCGTCGTGCAGACAACGGAAGGTGGCCTCTCTAATTGTGTGCTGATCATCAACTGTTTCTGGCCAGTACGAACTTTCAGCATAAACGTTCGCATCGCGTAGCCTGGCGGCCACCAACTGCAAGTCAACCATGGACCCAGTTGGACCACGTGGCCATCAGCCACCGATGGAGAGCTACAGTTCAAGACTGCCGTTCCTTCTCGGGCACGCAGCTTGATTACCGTCACGCCATGGTGCGTGCACGCCTGACAGTTCGTTTTCCTTCAGGCCCTCAAACACCAAGAAGCATGCCAATCCACCGTCCTCGAAAAATTACCATAGCTCATCAGTACCGATTTGAGCTAGCCCAACAACTCTCCGCAGTAAACCAGTAATCTAATGGCAGTGGGTATGTGGATGAAGCGTGGCAAAATGTGGAAGGAACTATGCAAGCGGCGTTCAGTGCTGTCTGTCTGGCTTCTCCGATTCGACCACGAGACCACCGGATGTCGCCGAGATCGCTATCCATGATTGATGCCAGAAAATCTACACCAGCAGACAACAATTACGACGGCGCGCGCAAATCCCTCAAACGCCAAATGGTGAAGAGCCTAAGGATAGACCAAGAAACCTGGTGGACATCGAAAGCTCGGGAGATGGAGAAGGCTTTTGCTACCGGAAACAGCCGTGCCCTAGGAAAGCAACAGTCAGCGGAACGGTAAGTGAAAAAGATGGTACAATAATTCACTCGCATAAACGTCAACTGGAAAGATGGGCCGAACACTTCGAAGAACAGTTTAGCTGGCCTCATGCAACACAGCCTCTGGAGGTACTGCAGATGTATGATGATGAATGGAATGTAAACCTTAATTGCCCGTCGGGAGAACGAAGTCCGGGATATCCGCACTGAAACGTGAGAAGGCACCACGACCGGATGGTCTGTATCATACCCTCTTCAAAGAAGACGGAGAATCCCTAGTGACCCATCTGACGAGGCTTGTTGGATATGGATATGGATTGAGGATAAAGTGCCTGCAGAATGGGGTATGTCGACAGTCATCCCTATTTCCAAAACGGGTACGCGAACGCTGTGTGAAAATCACCATGGCACCAACCTGATAAGCGTGGCATCGAAGGTGCTCTCTGGGCTTATCTTTCGAAGGTTGACTGAACACAGGGAGAGGCAGATCCGTGAAAACCAAACTGTGTTCCGTCTTGCGAGGGGATGCACCAGTCACATTTTCATCCTCCGTCAGATTCTGGAATAGCGACACTACTTCCAGTGGCCAACAGTGGTTCTCTTCCTTGACTTGAAGGCCGTCTTTGACTCTGTGGACCGTTAGGCACTGTTACAGTGTCTGTGGAGCGCCTGGTTGGGGACGCTGCAAGATATGGCTGCCAACCGATGTCTCGTTGTCAGTTTCTATGTAGATTGCCTGAATGAGTGTCTGGAGGTGTAGACATCTCGGATTGATTTTAGTAAGGTAGCACTAAGTCCCTTATCCATCCACCTTTTTTCTTTTCTTCACAATAAGACTTTCAAATAAATCATGGCTGTACGGCAGCGAAGCATCGGTGTTGAACACTGATGTCATGCTGTCGATGGTGATGATTATAATAAATTCTTGACCCTCCTTAAGGCCTTAACGCCAATTTTCGCAGATGTGTGAAGGTCTACGGTAAACTCTCGCCTAAGTTCACCGCATCAAGTGGTGTCAGGCAAGGCTGTCCTCTTTCGCTTTTTCTGTTCAACTTCGTCATTTGTAAGATTATGGAAAACCCACTACCAGCCTCCAATGTCTGTGGCGTCGAAGTGCTCCCGGCGTGTTCGCTCATAGATACCGAGTACACAGACGATATAACTCTTCTTGGATCGAACACTGTGGTAATGCAAACAATTTAAAAAAATCTGAATAATTCTGCCTCACGGTTTGGCATGCGCTCCGCACCCTTAAAGTGTAAGTGGTACTGTTAGACTGGGTGGACTCGAACCCTAACCTCGCGCATGCGGTGCCATGCATAATCAAAACGGACGGGTTGAAATTGGGTGCATTTTGGCTGGTACATCAAGGTTGGCAGCCAGAAACCTCTTTTTCGTAGCGATTGAAGACTTCTGAGGGCTATATCTCCTAAGTACACGGAGCGTATCACAGCCGTCCTTTAGACAAATACGCTCATCTGCACACCAGTTTGGTTTTCACAGGAGACTCAGCTGAATTCCAGCTGAACCTCTCCCTTATGATGTTCTTCAACTGAATGTGCTGCACCAGGCCGCCTCATGTTTCACTTGTTACGATGTTTGACAGACGTAACACACTACTCACGCGGTTTCTGGAAACTCTTCGACAGGCCTTTCTTTGGTTCTGTACTTTCGGATAAGGCTTACTTGGAACAAAGACATTTCCAGTAAGAACTTCCATTTTTTTCAAAGACAGCCCATATCTGGTCTATTTCACTTTCCAACGGATTCCGGGCTGTAGATGTCTTATGGTCGATAAAGCGTTGTATTAGGACTACACCTACTTTATGAGCCCCAACAAGGGCGGAACCGGTCGTGTGTTGTAGAAAGGTTTTCAGCAACCTTATGAGTAGTGTAACATCAAGAAAATAAATGCGATGTCTCAACTATCATACCGACTGAAACACGTTGCGGCCTTCGTGCAACATGTTCAGCTGAAGAATATCATAAACGAGATATTTTACTGGGATTCGTTGAAATCTCCCGTTAAAATCAAAATGATGAGTATATTTCGCGAATTTTCCATGCAACGGTCTTGAGTCAAATCCGAGGATCTTGTTGAGTGCCTTTCTCGATTTGGCCAGTGATGAACGTACACAATTAACGCACCTAAGCGAGCCGACCTGTTTGTTGAGCGAGCCACCAACTTCGATCTTGTTGTCCGTGTCCTGCGGTTTATATCAAACTAGTACGTTAGGTTGCACAAGATTCTGGTCGAGGGAACGTCGGCTAAAATTGGGACCAAAGGGTGTCCCATTGCTACACCGTCTATCTGGCAACGATTCCGGGTACCAAGGAGAATTGATGTTAAACGGTAATGCCACGTTGCTTGGCCTGCGATACGAAAGGAATTCAGTACACCATTTATTTATCGTACGGGATGATATTCTTTTGTAAAGCACAGGGGCCTACACGCGCATCGAGTTTATGGTGCATTGGATGCTTTCTAGTTTACCTTTTTTCCAGTGAACATGATCGTGGGTCATCCTGATTTTATGGCAATATCACGTCTGTCTTGGTGGTGGAAGTGCAAACGATGAACGCCGTTGTGACCTTATTGGATGTCTTTGATGTTATTCCCTTGAACAACGCCTATCTGACAGTTTTATAACTAAATTTATGTCTTTTCCAGTCTAACTGGACTCCATTAATGATCGCAGTTTCTGCTGGCCGTGCTCAAGTCGCCCAGTTCCTTATCGAAGAGGCCCAGGCCGATGTGAATGCAGTTAATTCGACCGGACAATGTCCCATGCATTATGCAGCTTCTAAGAATCGACTGGAAGTGAGTTCATTGTATTTTAGACAACTATTTCTTCTTGTTTTCTACCCTTTTTAACTTCACACCAGTCGGATTTAGAACAAGAGTGGTTAGGTTCTCTCTCCGTCATTGGTAGTGAGTTTATTTTTCAGACCGGCATTACTAACCGGAAGTTGCTGTACATATATCCACGTTACATATAATGCGTTGTGTGTACTTGACCGCAGGTTGAGTTGTACTCTCCAACTGTTGAGTTAGATGTGCGAACTTGGATACGTTAATCTTGTCAGTTCATCCTTTTGCCTGCTCATACACCAGTTTCGTTCGTTCAGGTGCACGCAGTTCAACTCTATATTTAGGATGTCAGCTGAGCCGAATACGAGTGACAAGAGCATGCTGCATACAGAGGACTCCGGAGCTGTCCAGGTAGGCGGATGGGGATGGTGGGGGAAAAAGCAACAAGATGGAAATGAACTAGTACCAGTCAAACGTCAGTTTATGGCTCATACATCGATTTCATCATTCACAACGCTGAGTTATGATCTGTAGATGTGCGATACGCTACAAGAAGCACAACCATTATCAGCCGTTAGCTCCGCATAAATTACACAGTAGCATGTAGCTGCAATGGGTCCCTTCAATTTTGCCGTTGGAAATGATAGAGGCACCAACTAGTTTTTTTCTCTTTGGGGGGGGGGTGAACTTCATTGGCTTCGATTTACTGACATGTTTCGTTCAAAGTGCATGATTCTGAAAGTGTAGTAATGCACTAACTTGAGTGCATGTAGATGACTTGGCGTGGAACCGATTCATTTCGTCAAATGTCTCTGTTGTATTTTGCGGCTTCAGAAACCGGACATCAGCACGATTGTATCCCCGGAACCTCAGTGTTTGCACGACTGTTTCTCCCCGTTGTTATTTAGTCAGCTTCAGAAATGTCTGGGATACGCGCTATTGACGATCAGCTACCATATCTGAGCCAATCGCAATCTGGTGTTGGCCTCGGGTGACAAATTCTGTACACCACGTGGAGACCGAGTTGCTCCTTGTCGCTCTTGGTCCTACTGAGTCACGTTTTCAGCTGTCCTCCAAGGCGACAACTGCATCCGAGTCAAGTCTGCATACGAGTCAAGACTTGCTTGATTATCTCAACATCGTTCCTGTGCAGCAGAAGCCATCGTTGAAGGAGTTGGGTTGGGTGTGGTAGATCGTGACAGCGTTTTCGTGTCTCTCCCGTTGTTTGCGTTGTTCAGGTACTATAAACGTTGGTTCAAATGATAAACTAGTTTGTGGTATAACCTCTTGGGAGTCGAGTCCAACACCAAGAAGGGCAGCTTCTTCACAATTAAGTGGGAGTCTAAAGTAGCGCAAGTAACGGGCGGAACCGTTATCCAGAAGAATCTAAATCATACTTAGATAACGACCTCATCTGCCAGGTCTGTTATCATATGGGAGTCGACCAGTCTTTCTGGTTCACAGGTCCTTCAGATGAAGGGTGCCATTCTGGGATGTTTTCGCCACCGAGCAACAAACAGAACAGCATTCGCCTCTCTGCTCATCATTGCCATCATCTTGCTCGAATTTTAGCCAACTCTCAAATGAATATCCTATGTTTCTCAACCCTGATGCAAAATTCTCCTCATAGTTCTTATTTGTCGTGAGAAGACTGAATTGAACTTCCTCAACAGGTGTTCCATTCTGAGAGACAGCCGGATTCCCGATCCTACCCGATTTTAAGTAAGCATGTGTGACTTCCTTCGTGATACCTTCGATTTAGGAAACAGATTATCATGAATTAAGTGATATGCTTCTACGTGATAAATACTGGGAACGTTTGAAAAGTTATTCAAACTAGAACCTTTTTGTTCTTTCGTAGTCTAACTAAAGAATGAATAGAGCGTCACAAGCGCACTTTGGTCAAAGTTTAGTCTGAGCAAGACGGTGACAATGCGACTCGGCTGATGTTGATTATCGTCCGTCATCATCCACAGCCTTAAACCACGTACATTCTGTACGTACGTACAGAAGGTACGTACATTCTGTACGACTTCCTCGAAGGGTTCTTTTCGCACAACCACGTAAAGGGTGGAAACGAGCCAGAGGCGGTCAAACAATGATTTGGCAGCGAAGTGTAAAAGCCATTACTAGCAAACTCAGCTGCACTGGTCATTGCCGTCTTCCTGGATGGGGCCACATCAATGGTTAGAGACATTGTCAAACATGGCCCAGTCGCGCCCTCAATGGTGCTCGTGCGTCCAAGCTATTGCCTTCAATGCATAGTCCGCTTCCAATTCCCCCACTTAACAGTCCACTTACAGTGCTGTATTTACGTACCAATTTATCAGCTCCTGCCTTTAATGCGCAGCTACCCACCCACCTCCCCAAATCATCGGTGAACGAAACTGTGGCAGCTACAACCACTGTACGCGGTTCTTACAGCTGACAATGATGATGATGATGATGATGGTGGCATGGCAGTTAGGCCCCGAAAGGGTGCTACAGCTGGATGATTTTTTTTCAGGTAGATAAATTTGTCTACTACCTTGATCGGGTCATTCGCAGGTGTGAGGCTCGGGTTTGGTACTACCCAGTTTTGCGGCAGCACTCTACGATTTGCAGATGTGAAGCAGATTTATTTAAATCATTTACGATGGCGTCGGATCTAACGACAGCCATGTCGTCCAGCCATGTCCCAACCGGTTCAGTCTGGTGTATTTTCTGTATAACATGCTGACGTGTTAACTTCAGGTGTACTCGATTAGGGAGTGCAGATTTATATGCCTAGCTTGGACAAAAACGCTGTGACCTACGTTTCCTTAGAACCGATATGTCTTCGACTGAATGTGAGATGAACTCTTTTGTAACGGTTGCGATTCTTCAGTGCGCCAAGAGTTTAAGCAGATTGAGTGAACATGATCCTAAGAGCTATTTTTCACGAAGCAGGGCTTTTAGCGCATCGTGTGATTCGCCCATTGCACTCTCACGTGTCTGGTCAACCAAACGGTGGTCGATTTTCCCTGTTGGCTGACTCTGTTTCTGTAAGTCTAACTCCGACGATTTTGTCTTCTGTTCCTTGCCACCTTTGGATTCCCCTAGATAGCCCAGTGCCTGTTGAGTGCCGGGGCTCGTGTGGACATGCGTGACTGGGGTGGAACTACTCCGCTTCATCGTGCCGTTTCTCAAGGAAATCTGGATATGGTCAAGTTGATCCTTGAACAGGCATCGTCCACTGATGTTACAAACATTGCCGACAACGAAGGCTCTACTCCACTGTTAGTTGAATCAATATCTTTTCTCCCATTTGTCTTTCACAGTGCAGCTCAGTCACTCGTTGATAACCGATAGTTTTTAGCTTCTACCTATAAAGTTCAAATCTCCATGGATACCAGTGAAACATGTATTGGTGGCAGTTCTCGACGAGGATAGAACAGCTTTTCAGCGTTGGTGGACTGTTTATCGAACTTTCACAGTTTACCCCCACTACTCATTGCCAAGTCGAACTAGGAATCCGAAACTTCGTTAATTCCAACTTTGTCAGAATGAACAGCACTTGCGAATTATCTGTGTAGTGTTTACAGTATCTCAGGAATATATGCTTCTGTGGGAAGGCATAATAACGGTAGAGCAAGTCAATGATCGGTCCAGCGGAAAAGGATGCCCAGTGATCGATTCTCTGGGACCATTCTCACCCAGAACCACTTAGTGGGAATCAGTCACGTGAAGACGACTGCATATATTAACCAACCGATCCCATCAGTCAACTGTCCCAATCGAGAATGGTCGTAAACGGACAACTTTCTGGTAGACTGGTCGCGTGGTATTCCATGCCAGGGAGCTCAACAGACGTTGCTTGTCAGTCATTCAGTGTGTACTCTGTCTGGCAATACACGCTTTAATTTGATTTGGATTGATTCTAATCTGTGAGCATCTGTGAACAGTTCCACGAGGCCATCTGAAGTGCCTTCACTGACTTTTGTCACTTTCCGTTCGATTTGATTTAGCTTCCGAACGCTTCCTAACCATAGTGTGGATTTCTTAAAATAAACTGATGTTGACGTTGATACAACCACAGTGCCCCTGTTTTTATCCATCTAGTTCCCATGTGATCATATATGACCCAGAAAAGTGCTCTGTAAATCGGTTCTCGTTTAAAACTAAGCAGATGCATGTTTGGCCTTGTAGATTCGCATATCCTGTGAGGGTATTTTGGATGATATGAACCTAAGCGCCTAAGAGCCTTAAGTCACGATAAGACTGATCCCTCCCGTTTCATCTGCTTCTGTCTAGACTTGAGCGGTATTTAGGCCACACCTCTTAGTTTTCATTACTTCGGACGTCAAGTTCATTGGAACATTTCTATGTACTATAGAACGAGGAGGAGACAGTCTTCGTCCACTAATTTTGTTCATTTTGAAACTTCGTGTTCCATGATACAATGTGTAACCAACAAATAGGTGGAAGAGAAAGAAGGGAGGCGCCAGCAGTAGTCCGTTTTCGCCTATCAGCCGTGCTGTATGCAGCAAATAAGGCAACCTGACTGATGGGACCATGCGACGGTCACTTGTAACTGTGCCACTCATGGTTTTACGTCGGCTGTCAGGGCGCCTAGAGCTGGACAGGAGGACGAATAAGGTCCTCCACCAAAGAACTGGGTCCAGATACCTGACCGTAAGGGAGTTGTTTGGCGGGAAGTGACACTACATGCCCTTTTTTAAAGGATAAGTCACCACACATGTTTCAACTTTGCAACCCGAAAGACCAGGAGATTGTTAGTCAGACTTCTAACCGTTGGCCAACATGGGATGGGAGAATCTGCAAGTGTCGTACGGCATAGCCCAGTGAGTCACGGACGTACACAAACCCTCAAGTAATAACTGGCATACTTTCGGACCATATGGTCAGGTGACTGCAATTCATGCCGCCTATTTAAATTCTTTCTATCATCCACATCTATGTGCCTTTGATAAGCTCTTCTATCTGTTCACCATTCCAGTCACTATGCTTGCGAGGAAGACAACATGTCAGCGATACGACTGCTTCTGGATGCTGGTGCCTCCGTTTCCCACAAAAACAAAGTGAGTGCTGTTTTTTGGTGAAGAAAAACTTATTTCCGTTCGGATCACCCAAACATCCAAGTGGTACTGATTTTATTGCCTCTCCGTAGTGTGAATTCTTTCGAATAGGGTTTCTACTTCGTTTTCATTCTTTTGACCTGCTATTCGGGTCGATTGAACCTTCGCGAACCAAACGTCCCATAGTGTTTATGTTGCGACACCACGCCCGATTTCAGCAGCGGTTTAGAACTGTTCTAATTGATTGCATCTTTGGCACGCGTTACGTTTACCCTCATCAGTTTATTCGGGCTTTGCGTCTTCTCGTGACCGCGTCCCCATGACAGACTAGAACATACTTGAAATTGTGACTACTCGCATTCGGTCAGTAGTGACAAATGAACTGACCATTTTATATCCCTCGTCCAGGCTGGAAAAACCCCTTTGGACGTGGCACCCGACCTGCTGCGATTAAACCTGACGAAATTGTTGACAGAAACAGGTGTTCTTCGATAATTGTGCTGTTTCCACGCTGCTTTATTTCCGGTTTATTTTTCGCACAAAACAAAAATAAACCACTTAAGAAGTAATGGAGTGAAGTTTTTCCTGACCTGGTTACCATTCGGATGGATGCGTGCACTTCAGTACTTTTCATTTAGCTGAAATGCAAATAAAACTTCGATCTTAGCGTGCACTGGATTTTGGATTCAATGGTCGGTGGTCACGACTGTTGCATATTCTGCCGGTGATAATCGTACCTTGAAAACCGTGGTTCGAACGCGGGAACACGAACATAATAATCAGGTGGGGGGCTGATATTCTGATCATGGATTCATCTTCCAAAAAAAATCAAGTCAAGCTATCTCTCCCATGCTCCTTTTCCGGGATACCCTCCAATCATGTTTCCTCAGGACCTTGTTGGTAGTAGTGAGTACCTGGAATAATGAAACTGACCGACGATATGCAACGACCCGTTTAATACATGTGTTGGTTCGCTGAAACGTCGCCACTGCTGATCTGATGCCCCACAGCCGATAAAAGCCTTACATCACTCTAAAGGTGATCTGATTTCATACCTAGTGTGTATTTGCAGTTTTTTACACTCTTCCAACCGACCCGAGGGTAAGCATACTTTGTTCTGACCTTCGGATAGTCAACCAATCCTTTTGGATTCATCTTACTGTTGCTCTTTTTTCTGTGGACTTCCTCTCCGCCTATGTGAAGCCATTTCCATGATATTTTGCTTGATGACCAGTTCGCAGTCGGCGCCGTGATACCGATAATCCGAAATTCGGATCCAGTTCTTTGTAACGGAGCAGTAGGCGTACTGTTTCCTCCCACTAGAACAGAAAAGAAGGCAGATCAAACGAGCACCAGAACGGGTACACTAACGGTTTTCGTTCGATCGAGACGGGTGTGAGAAACCAACCTCACTGTACTAAGTGACCTTGTTCCATGCACAGTCCACTAGTCGATAAACGGTTCTGCGGCTGCTTTTCGGTCGATAACTTTCGATTGACCCATTCATTATGGGCTATTTTTAATCATTTCTACTAGCGATTAACGTTCAGCTTAAGCTGGTTTCAAACTAGTGAAAAGAACCTGTCCGTTTTAGTCAGGATCGAGTTGTCTATACCTTCATTGATAGCATCGCTGGCCTGGAGCCTCAGTGCTTCACCCACAGAATATGTCGGTATTCAGTGGTACTTTTAGAGCTTCTTCAACTCACACGAATGCTGTTCACCTGTGATCAGTCTCCTGTATACAAATATGTGTTTAGGACGTGGTTTACTTTTGTCGCCTCCGGATTCGGGCGTATGAAGCTGTGTCGGGTGAACTCGTCCGGAAGTTGCGCAAATCAGTGTGTGTTCGGATTATTATTTTGTATTTGTGCCCATGAATATTAGAGACGCAATAGTGTGGGAGAGTTCTAGCACAGTATTAAGTTCAGTCGTATGTTGGATTGATCAACAGAATAAATCTTGCTGTTGATGTGCATGACTTTACGGTCGTATTGTAACTCAAAGAACCAACAAATCCTACCTGATCGATTTGACCAGATAGCATGCAAACTAGATTGATTGTTAAAGCGCGTGGAGAGCTCAGGCGGGTCGCTTCAATAATTTTGTCAGACACCTCAAACTGCGATATAAAACCCGGATTCTAACCCAGACACCTAAACATGAAATGATTTTTGGGCGCACCATCTGAAATGTTGAGTTTGAAAAAACGTCGCAAGCGTACCATTGTGTGCTGTTGTGATTTCTCTACGTGCACTATAAGACTAATTTTTCGATTATTAATATGACGGTTTAAGGAACGAAGAAATTTACAGCTAGCCATATGGGTATTGTGACGTGATAACATCTATCCCCACAGAACAGCGGGCAACTTGAACAGCAGTCGACTAGTTACAAGCGTCCCTGGCTTCTGCCGGCTCAAGGTCGTTGGGATTTGCCCATCACTGACCTGATTGTCTTAGCAAAAGCGACGCAATGACCTATCCGGCGGTCCCTTGTGACCGTCCGACTGACTGCTCCGTTGACACTGGTCCCTTTTATGATTGTATTTTACAAAAACGGAATCCAAACTATTGTGAAGGTTCAGAGCAAAATTGTACAATAAAAATCGCCCCCTTTTTTCTGCATACGGGTAATTGGAAAACGAGTTGTGCAACAGGGAGTTCATTCGCGGCAGCAAGCGGTGATTGGACTGCCGTACCACACCAGCTTGATACAAAGTGAATCGGTTTGGAACGTGATTACGGTTCACATTTGTGTTCAAACTGAAAGATTCCATCAGCGCATTCCCAACATGCACTCATCGCGTCACAAGGCAAAATGAATAATGCGTAAACAAAACCAGTCACCCAATTTCACTTTGAGGGGGCCCTGCAGAACTGCGTTTAATGCCTAGACGTAACACAACGCCCATAGGGTTGCTGAAGATCATTCGAGAGCCCACGAGGGGTTTCACCCTTCGGATTCATCAGGTAGGCGCCGTCCCTGAGTTTTCGTCAGCATTATGTTCTACTTTAACCTAAATTGGACAGAGTTCGAAATTCGCATTCTAACTTGTATTTGACAGTGGACTCAACTGAATGCAGCTGAATATCTCAGATTCAACTAAATGTGCTTCACCATGGTGCCTCGTTGCAGTTGATACGATATCAGAAGTATCGCAGTGCGCTGTCTGAACTCTTCGACAGCTCACCGCCAGTTTCGCCCTTCCCGGGGACTACGCCTACCTGGGGAGCCCCAGGAAGGGGAAACTGCTCATGTGCTGTCAAAGAGTTTTCAGCAACGTTAAGAGTAGTGTGTTACGTTTAGACAGTGTATTGTCATATATCAGAAATGAAACGTGAAGTGGCCTGTTGCAGCACGTTCAGTTGAACCAGATCATCATAAACCAGAGATTCATTTGAGTCTCATGTCAAATCCACATTCGTGCGCAAATGAGGGTATTCGTCAAAACACATTTGGTTTGGAAGACAAGAGGTCAGACTGGACAGTCATTCTCCATGCATGTGGGATCTACTTCCCAAGAAGAAACGATATTCGGCTAGGGAGTTGCCTAAACATGATCTTATCTGAAGTTCCCCCCCCCC
>SJOL01010838.1:2595282-2622631 GCA_004794785.1 Opisthorchis felineus
CCGAGTGACGCGTAATACCAGAACCTCCAGGAAGGCAAAACAAAGTCGGAGCTGGGTTTCTATACGGTACTATTAACATAAGACATCAATTCACAAAATGTACAAACCTCGACAGTAGATACTCGTCAAAAACAAATGGTCCACTTGGACCACAAAAGTACGAACCAAAATGTGCAAACAGGCTCCCACGTGAGACAGTCACACGTGCGTAAGGTCGGCCACAAATGGCTGGATGACCTGAAGGCCAAATGGGTGAAGTGGTAGAGACAAACAAACGTCAGTTCATATGGACGCACTAAACACAAAAGTGGAGCGGGGGTTACAAATAGGGACAAGAAACGTGGGGAATTTCAAATGTCAAAGTTATGGACGATACACCGCCCGCCAAATTCTCCACGTTGACTCTGCGGACGCCCCGGTTCTTACACTCTACTTATTCTCTGCTCCATTTTAAGATACCCCATCAACTGCCGACACGAGCTGTCCGAGTCCACTCATGCCACAAGTGCCGGCTTCGCTGGAGTACAAGCCCAATCGCCTCTTCCCAGTACTCATACCCTTCCAATATGCCTCTTGAGAACGCCGCCCGCCGTTTTAACATGCACGGTTCTTACTAAGCCGTCTGAGCTCGCCTCACAACCATCTACTACCACTACAGGCCATTTTTCACGAGGCACATCTCCACCAGAGTGTAAAGCCCCTTTCCTCACCCTACCTGCTTTAATCAATAGATATTGGTTGTAACGTAGTGGCCAAGCTATAACCTTCTGTAGCTTCACCCAACAGGAAAACCGGGCTATTAGTAGGCATACGCCATCATTTCGTTTGAGTTTGTGAACATGTGCTACAAAGATCTTCAACTCGGGCGGCTTCAATCGAGGCTTTGGAGGCCAATTAGTCTCTTGTCCGAGTAAACATCTTGGTCCAGTTAACCATCCACGCAACGGACTGAGGTTATATGTCCCTCGAGAGACAACGTCGTTTGGGCTGTTCTCCGACGTAACATGTCTCCAGTGAGTAGGTGACGAAGCATCACGAATAACTGTTGGTCGATTTGCGACAAAGGTACAAAGTCTAGAGGATATGTTATGGACGCTGTACAGAGCTATCATGGAGTCTGTCCAAACCAGTGTGCTGGAAGTAGCCCTTTTCACTTATTCCAATTAGATCTGCTATTCGGACCGCCAAACATGCGGCTGGAAACTCTAACCTTGGTATTGAAACGGACTTAAGGGGAGCCATACGCACCGCACCGCACCAGTCTCTACTGTCAATAATGCTTTCTGGTCCTCTAAGGGGAGACTAGTTTTGCATGCTGAAGTGTCTGTTAATTCCGAATTGTGGAGCAGCTGCAGAGGCTTGCGGACGTCGTGACTGTACCCGGTCATAAAATGACTGACAACCTTCTGCCTCGCCCCAATTCCCATCGGACCAAGAAGTATCCAATCAAGTAAGGTCTTTACGGCGAATGGCTGTTCTTTATCTTCCAAGCGCCGAATAAGCAGTGCACTTCGGATACATCAGACCCGAGAAGGATTCCTACATCGTCTTCAGCCAATTCATCAAAGGTGACTTCGTCAAGGTGCGGCCAAGAGCTAGCCATTTCTTTAATAGACGGGACTGCTCGCATGGGTAAGTTGTCAACGACGAATGCCCTGTCAATATCTATCGACTGACTTTCATCCATTCATAAAAGCCTGATGTCATTGGATTCGGAGGTACATTCCATGGAACCACCCAGCGAAGCAATGGACATAGAGGTGGGTAGCAGCCTGACCCCGTTCCTTACCAGAAGGTCCCGCTTTACTAATGTCGTGTCGGACCCGGTATCCAAAAATGCATACGTCGTCACCCCTCCTACTGGAGTGTCAAGCTTAACAGGAATAACTCCTAGGCGTGTTGGAAGCTGACTACCTTGAGTTGAGGCACAAAAACCCTCTGCCTCTGAAGACGTCCCTGCTTTTTTTCGGGTTTTGATGCATGCAACAACCTATGATGTCGTCCCCTACAACCCGGCTGGCTACATCGAACGACTGACTCGCAATCTTTAGCCATGTGGGAGTCGCCTAGGCAAACAAAGCATGCATTATGCTCCCGTATGCACCTCCACCTATCGGGATCTTCCATAGATAGGAAGCGCTGGCAGCCGGAAATTGGGTGGGGCTGTGAACATAATGGGCAAGTGGTTGGGCCACTCTCTGCGTCTGGCCTTATATTGGTTAAGAAGCTCGTGAAACCATTCCGTCTAGGAGCTTGGTTGGTGGAATTTACGGCACAGGAGGGCGCCTTACTTTCCCTTCTCGAGCCAGTTGCCCAAACCGACTTCGTGCAACCCTGGAGCGCGTGTCCACAAAATCTGTCAAGTCAGTGAACGTTNTAGCTCCATCTCGGGGCACTCATACTGGCCTCGTTCGGTATCCCGGATTTTTGGATTGCCACTTCCTATCCACGAATATTTTTGCCAGTGCGCCAATATCGTAGCTACCCATAATGGAAAGATAAACTGGCGCTTCAGAGCTGTGGACCGAATAAAATTTCGGACACGCCTGAAAATCCTGGAGAAGAGTCTTTGAGACCAAACATCTATCTTGCACCCTGTCAACCTGCATTTTGTAACAACTACTTCCTTCTTACGAAATTTTCTGGTTTCTTGGATGAATTGTTGAATCAGGGGCTTACCAATGAATGTGCACTATTCGAACTTGAGTAAAGCAATCGACTTCATAAACTATCGTTTTCTTGTGGATAGACTGCCGTCTTTGGGCCTGACCCTAGCAACAATCGTTGGATGAATGCACTCTTAATTACAAGGATTTTTCTGGTTGTTGTTCGTCAACCCACACCAAAAATGAAGGCGCGCAGCAGAATCCTCAGGACCGTCTGACTTCCCGCCGTTTCTAATGTATGTTAGCGCTACAACCTAAGGTTTATATTTCCTTTGCTTTATCTTCGAGAACGGCGTCCAAGTCATGGTCAACTCGTAAAACGAAGGGATCCAAAGTGATATGAACAGTGGTTCGACGGTCAAAACCAGTTATCTTTGATTTAGCGCTGCTGTTATCTGCTTACTGTAGCTACAGGAATCTGTACGCACGTTACACAATCACTACATTATATATACACTGCAAAATGTTGAGGTGACGAAAGGCATAAGCATTCAGCCAAGCACTTAAAGATACGCTCAAAAGTTTATCTCACTTGGTGCGCGGTGGGAGCGGTATGTTCGGACGAACTGAATTGGGCTAGCTTATTAGATACCAAGGTCAGTATTTTTGACGAAAAATATCATATAAAAGCGTGTAATGAAAGCCATGACACTTTGAATCACCGGTGACAGAAGTAACCAAGCGGACAATGTTTGTTTGGAGAACTGTGAATCGGAGTAACACAGAACCGTTGTTTGTGGAAAACGAACATCCTTGCCCACTTGAAGAAAGACAGCACCCCTAGACGGAGATTGACTGTGTCAAACGAACCGAGGTCAAGGGAGCATGTAAGTCCTTACCTGGGTAAGACGAAAGAGCGTGTATGCTTATTCCCGGCAGCGCTGATGAAAATTTCCACTAGAGCTCAGGATGCAAAGGAGCAAAATGACGAGCACGCAACATGGAAATGCTCACTGCAATGATGACTTTGGCTCAAAGCTATCTTAGTTTCCTGGGAGAAGTCTGAAAAGAGGCCCTGTGGCAACAAGCGGCGGTTAACTATCCCCTGGTGGTCTGTAAATGGCGGCTCAAAGCATAACCAGCAGGATTCCCTCAGGGTGTCGCGGTGAATAATTGCTGCAAAAAAGTACGTAAGCTCTTCCTTTGGACCATCTGGCAGGAGGGTATACAAATTAGACTTTAGAGTTCACAGGCGCATGATCTCCGCTGCAAAGCTCAGCACAGTACGAGAAAGCCAAAAAGTGACCATATATCAATGACCCTCTCCTGCCTATTTTGATATGCTCTGTAACGAGTAAACGGTATTTCCGAGTGACGCGTAATACCAGAACCTCCAGGAAGGCAAAACAAAGTCGGAGCTGGGTTTCTATACGGTACTATTAACATAAGACATCAATTCACAAAATGTACAAACCTCGACAGTAGATACTCGTCAAAAACAAATGGTCCACTTGGACCACAAAAGTACGAACCAAAATGTGCAAACAGGCTCCCACGTGAGACAGTCACACGTGCGTAAGGTCGGCCACAAATGGCTGGATGACCTGAAGGCCAAATGGGTGAAGTGGTAGAGACAAACAAACGTCAGTTCATATGGACGCACTAAACACAAAAGTGGAGCGGGGGTTACAAATAGGGACAAGAAACGTGGGGAATTTCAAATGTCAAAGTTATGGACGATACAGGCTCTATACACTCTTGGTAATAAACCCGTCATTCCACTCAGTTCTGAAATGGTCTGCCGCCCAGGCATGAACCCGAGCACTGAAGAGATACATTTTGATCAGACTGCGAGTGCAAGCAATCCGACCCAACGTCGTTGGCCAGCATTCCCTCGGCATTTCACGGGTAGAAGCAGAGACATTAACGAGATAACTTAGGTGCGTGGGCCGCGTAGGACCGTCCTCTAAGGTTCAATCTTGTTACAGCTTCCGACATTTTTGGTTCAACAAAAATGTTTTCAAACTCGTTTTAGTTTTGAAAAGATATTTAAACTACCTCATAAAAGAGCGTTCACCGGCCCAAAGTGGTGCACACAAATTGACCAGTGAGTATTGCTAGTGATAATCCAAGTAATGTTAGCTGGGTGGATATGGAGTGGTAGGGATTCTGCATTTGCCTGGAGTCCCTACGGTCGTTCTATATACAAGCTCAACTCGTTGGCACTCGAGTCCTATTTTGCAGGATTCCTTATATCTGTGAGAGGAACTGTTTTTGTTTGCGTCGATGAAACATTAGATGACTAAACCGAAGCCTTGAGTTGCCAAGTACATGTTACGCAAGGCCGTAAATTTCTGGATGGCAGTGTTGTTTAGGCCCTATGATTACCCAAAACGACGGTTAGCGTCAAGCAACAGGATTACGTTCTCGCAAGCTACAGTAGTTCAAGGATGTCGCCTTTTCGATGCAGATGTCCATGCTTAGTGCTTTTCTCTGCGCCCCCTGGTCTAGCTGATTTATGTGGAGAAGCAAATTTTTGAGGTCAGCGAATACCTTGGGCTATAAAGTTGTTTAATAAAATAAAATACCTCAACTGACCGGATAATGTGAAAATCATAAAATAAGCGTACTTTTTTATACGGGTTGCATGTTTTCCGATAAACAGCTTGGTGTTATTTATAGAAACTGGCAGCAATACCGCAACTTACAGATGGTTTTCCACAGTCGGTGCTAGGGAGCTGTCCCCTGAAGTGATGTTCCGGGCGCATCCATTCAGCTCCTGAGTAAAACACCAACCGTCAAATATCCATTTGAAGAGGAAAAGCAGCAGGCTATTAGCTAACATTGGTGAAATCTGCTTATGTAGAGTGAAAGCAAATCACGTCGCTCGTCTCATCCTTCTCAGCAATCCAAGCTCACTTGCTCAACCACGTACACAGGTGGTCTATGATGCATGGTCAGTTGGCGAGGCGCAGATTGCCGCTGAGTGAAATGAGCACACTTGTGCGACCAAAAGGTTGCTCGGGATATATGAAGCGGTGTCTCATTTCTAAGTGGAACTTATTTCGCTCACACTAAGTCACATTACCAAAATAAACCATCCCAGATTATGAGCGGGCGACACGCTAACGGGTGACACACAACTGGTGGGTCGTGGGGTAGTGGAGAAATTGTGACGCCGCACTCGGGAAGGAATTTGTGTCCCAACAGGTCAGTAAGCAGGAAACCTACTGAAAAATGCATCGAATGTTGCCGGGGGGTGTTAAATAATAAAAAAACGTAGATGTCATTTTGTACGAACTTGATTCTCGATAGCAACACATGTGTGAAAGCAACACAACATGAGGTCAAAGCAAATAGCATTTCTGGCAGCTCGCATCCGTGCCGGTGGCGTTTCCGCAACGAGTGTTTCCACTTGATACCGTTGGTGCATCATCTCCGTGAATAAAAAGAATAGTTTACGCTCGATTTCTAGAAAATCAAACATGACTAAAAGACAGGTACTCATGTCAGCTTTAGCAAGAAATGTCTAGATCTTGTACCTACGTGCCAAATATAAATTCCTTTAGAGCGACCTTCTCAAAACGGTTAGCTGCGAGTGCATTATTGACTATTACGAAGTCCGCGTTTTGTCTGTGTGTATTTGGCTGCAGCGCCTTCCACCTTCTATAACACTAGCGAGCGTCGGAACTCATGATGCTTAATCATCAACATCACTGACGGCAACAACGCATGAAAGCTCAGGGGCTTCAATGCCGTAAAGCCATGTCAGTTTAATTGAATGGAGTCATATGATTCAAGAAAGAACTGGGAGACAGAGAGGGGAGTTTTGTTTGCCTACAACAAACACATTAAGTGCCCACATTTCCAAAACCCAGTCAGACAATTTGGACAAAAGCTGACATCATGAGCAACAATGATGCCGTTTGTTCGCTTCGTTTTTTGGTGCTTCCAGCCGAGCACAGGTGTTGTCACGTGGGTCCTTCCGCTGAAGGTGACCAGCACCCAAAAGTTTCGCAACATGCTTTGTCATCCTGTCGCGCCAATCCAGGTCTATGATTAAGTCGCTCCGAGTTAAACACGAAAGGCAGCCCACATTTTGGGCCGGCGGTTGCTTGGTGTGTGCACTACAGGACCAAGTAACCCTGCCTTGCAACTCTTGATGCTCACGAAGCTTGGCCAGGACCGAAGGCACAGTGGAACACGGCTATAATTTACCCACCCACCAAAGCGGATCAATACTTCCTCTGGTGGTTGTATGTGCCGTGATGTTTGCGAACCTTTCGAAATTCGGCAAACAGTTGCGCTTCAGATACCGATCATTAGATGTAAATCCCAAATTTATCTGGAACCATGGTTCAAACGAAGAAAGCCTCAGCATGAAGTCTTAGCATTTGATGGCATTTATTCACAATGTTATTGGAAATTGTTCAAACATACTCAATGCCTACTTCGGAGGCTTAATCCATATCCTGAAGGCCGCCAAGGCTCGGCATGGTCTCTGTGAAGACAGTGAAAAGTTTTATGGAAAAGTTGGTTTCTTCGCGTGTCTCCTTCTTTGCTGGATTTGAAAATATTTTGATAGAGTGCACGAACAATAACTACTTCATCTTTGTTCGCGCAAACTCAAAATGGAGCAGATATTCGCGACCAGTGTAGGAATAAACTTCTTATCGCTGCAGCGAGCGTGCAGCCAGACAAAGCCAAGGATTTCGTCGCACCTGGTAAGGTTGGTTGGTTTTGGTGGTAGTCAGCGCGCGCTCTATCAGGTGCAGTGCAAAGCGTTATCTTCACCGATACACTGAGTGTTTGGTAGCGCCATGAATTTAGCTAGTAAATTCATGGCAATAAGAGCACACAACAATAGGGCGGCCAGTGGTTTGGAGTTTTGGCACAAATTCATCGAATTGAGACGGTCATTTAAGGTTATGTAATACTCCTGGCCGGGAAAAAGTGGAGATATGTTGAAATACGGGCAAACCAACAAGCTGGATATGGCAGTTGCGCTCCGTCGTAGCGGCGTCGTACTTTGGTCCATGGATAGCCCCGTACGTGAACATCCTGAATGAGTCAGTTGGGGTAGTTAGTAATGGCGAAGGAATCATGGTGAATTAAGATGGGTATGGAACAAGCATATTCCTGGAGCCACCGGGGATTCAAAGTGGTTAACTGCTGCCGTTCGAATGAGGCATTAATACAGCCGAATGTAGATTAGCCACTCAAAATGGGGAGGTACCAGAAAGGTCTGCTAGATGCAACTAGAGTATAAGTTATACTGCGGCCCGAACTTGCAGGCAGTTGAGAGTGATTACAATATCTAACCACTTTAGTGGGACGATACTGCCCGATATGAAAAACGATAATCAACATTCTGGTGGAGATAGTAAGGAATGGTTGTATGTGATCAACGCGAACAGGCGTGGCCATGTGTGAATGTGAGGAGCTTATATTGGCCAAATGGTGCGCCGCGAAGAAGATAGCTACTTATTTAATCGCCCATGAAGCTGGGTAGAAATGGAGACGTGTGAATAGACCGTTCTTAAAATTGTGGTTGAAGCGTACGTGCTTAGAAGTTACCTCTTCTGGCCTAGCGGTTAGCTTGCAGACATCTGAAGTAGTAGGGTTTTCCTGTATTTGAGTTAGATAGGTCAAAATGGTGGTTAGAAAGCCATCAGATACATTTTTTGGACGGTTCAGTAACAGTTCAGAATATGATTTAGGGGGCTGAAGAAAAGAATAAGTCCCCATTTAGGGGCTGCAGTGAACGGTGACATAAAGAATGGGGAAATGGATGGCTTTCTGATATTCAGAGCCTGCAGGGACGGCAGATAGGAGAAAAACATGTGGCGCGCGGTCGTGTTGCATGTTTGGACGATGGGGTGACCTCAACATGGCACGAGTAAAACTTAGGGAAAAGGGTACAAGATTTGCCAAGCTAATTGCATCAGTGGCGTCATACTGCGTGCATTTAGTGGGTCTTTAATAAGTCACACGTGAGACAGCATTTTTTACTCTGCTATGGTCAATGTTCTTGGTTCATAGGAGAGTTCCCTGGGATGTGTGCTACCACCGGGGCAAGCTTAAACCAGCAGCGCAAAAGTTCTTTTCACTTTTCTTCTTATGTTGTTGAAATAGTTGATAGTTTCAATGGCAAGCTACTTGTTTCAATTAGTGTGTAGTTAAAATTGCCAGCGGTTGTTTTTTCTGACATGAAATTTGGATGGAGGAATGGTAGTACATGAAAAGATGTCATCTGGGTGTATGTTCAGTGTTGATCGAGGTGTACTTAGCACCGTCTTTAGAGCGGTAAATGGAGGGGGAATATCTTCGGCAGGAGGGCATACAACAGAAGACAGAGTTGTTACCCGTTCAGTCCTTAGCATCGTCGAAGCCGGAGGGTGCGGAACGAGAGGACATGGTACAGAAAGAATTAGTGGATGGGCCGCAAAAAATGCTGACCTGGCGGGCCAGATAAGAATGGGTAGATGAGGCCCACTGAGGGGATGAGTGGTTGGAAATCAAGGTCCAGTGACAGCTTAAAGGAGAAAGCGTGAGTGGTGGTACCATGGTGGCGTGTGATATTCGGATGTGGGTTGAAGTACATTTGTTTCTTGGGGTACAAGTTAGAGTAAAACTTGCAGTCTCCAGTGTGATCATCACCATCATTAGAGGCAGTTTGATCGCACCTGGAGTGGTCTTCTTATTCGTTCATTTGTTCGAACAGTTTGAACATGAGTGAGGAAGTCAAGATGGGCGGCAATACTTCGGCATGGGGGTTAAAGGAGTTCAACATCTACATGACAGACATGGAAGAGAGCTTCAAAGTAGTCTGCAGTGCGTCTGAGATGTAGAATCTTTTCCAGCTACATCTGGTTGCTGATGAACACAAGGGTCAGTTTACAAAGCACCGGAGATGGTAAGTGGTGTCCAAGAACGGAGCCCCGAGTTGGTGAGAGTGTTACTGTGGTTGACTACGAAAGGATTTCAAGTTATGGTGAGGAGAACGGAACTTTTGTTTTTATTAAGATACGGGGTATAAGTGGCGGGAATCAAACGTGGACTGAAGTTAGGATTTAATGCTTTAAAGGAGCACATTTGACACTGAGTACCCGCCCACAAACTAGATGCTAGCTATGGTTACATCCGTGGGTACATGTTTGAAGACATGAGGTCCTTGAATTCTGGAGCTCAAGTTTATACCACTTAAACTTACGACTGCCTTGCTTTATCTTCACTAGGTGCATCATCGGTGTGCGCGGGGATCTTCCATTACCGATAATGGGACCAACTGGGCAGGTATTAAGTTTGCGTTTGTAACAGAACGGCGTCTGAAAACGTTTACCTCAGTTATGTAACTGATTATGCATTCTTCCTTCCATAGTCCCTGTTGAGTGAAAGCGGCTTCCAGCGAATGATAACTGAAGTGACTACTCATTACGTTTGTACCAATAGATAAAAACATAATTCGCCAAAGATGGTTGTGTATTTTCCAGTCATGGGCACGGTAAACGGATAAAATGAATAAGTATGTAGGACCGCCGTTGGCCGTTGGATTAGGCCATGGTGCATAGGTGATGCCTCATTACCAGCGTCGTGCGTAGGTATGAGCCTAGCAGTTACGATAAGTAGCCAATGTAAACAAAAACCCGTACGGTCATTTCGATATAGTGCAACCGTTGGCCCTAATTTTCTAAAATGTCGTTGCGCTTTTGACGTATTCCAGCTGAGAAACGCCATTATTTCCAATGGAAAAGACATCACTGTATTTGCAATTCGCATGAAGCTATCTGAAAACGCTTCATTATCTACGGACTAGTTGTGCATATTTAAGAATGGAGACCATCCGCAGAGGTGCATATTTGCACCACTACCTTACAATGCATTAGGTTTTCTTCCCCTATCAAACTGAACGCAAGGCGAGCTTCCCAAAAACGGTGTAATGCCAAAGGTCGATTAGCAAAATAATCAGATTTGCTACGTTTGATATGTATAAAGAATTCAAACGTCACTCAACGACCCACTTGGGTGGAATTTACGTTGGATGTATGGTAGATGTTATCTTTCATTTGAAGAATGCCACGGAACGTCAAATGTGTTGACTTTGATTTCGTGCTTTATCTCGTAAACTGGCAGATGCAATCGAATCGGCGGTGGTCGGTGATCTTGAAAGTTTGCTCACTTAAACAAAGTAGAAGGAGAAACATATCACCGAAGCGTACAAGCTTGTTAGAACAACTCCCCGTGAAATTCGAAAATTCGAAAGCCCAGTAGCTTTGGCGAAATTAATTTCGGATTACTTCTAGTGAGCGTTGCCTCCGGACGCCGAGTACTAGACGCACACCCAAAATTTCTCTGAAACCATAGGTCGAAGAAAGGAAACTTTAACAGCAAGTTTCACTATTTGATGGCATTTGTTCCAACTCTTTAGATATCCCCATACGGCAGCAGTTTCGCTGGAAGTTGTTTAAATAGACTCAAGGCCAACTATGTGCACGGGGTCCATGTTTTTAATGGCGGTCATGGCTGGGCACGCCTCGTTCGTGAAGGCGATGGATGATTTTGTATAGAGTTTAGCTCGTCCACGTTTTTTCTCCTTCAGTGCATTTCGAATCGCTTCGAGATAGTACATGGTCAATAATTTCGTAGTTTTCGTACGCATAAACTCAAAAGTACAACAATTTGTTGCTTATATGTGAAAAGGCATTCTACGGTTGCAGCAGGCATCCCTGCAGACGAAGTAAACTCCGCGGAATTCGTCGCAGCTTGTAAGCTGATCGTTATTTGTTTATAACCGATAACACACGTTGTAATGGGTGCCCGCCAAGACTCCATGTTTGCCGGTACAGTGACTCCTTGATGGTTGCTTCCTGACACCTGGAGCACAACCGCTCACTTAGCAGGTTAATTCTTGACAGGCTCCCCATCAACCGGCGCCTGACAAGTGGTGAATTAAAGGAGTGTGGTTCCTTTTTTTAGTATGGTGCTCCGTCGTCGGAGGTTTGCCAGCACGCCGTTGGGAAGGTACTGACTATCCAGGATGTTTACGAATATCGCGTCCAGTACCGACCCCTATTGTTAAGTGGGTCGGTGGTTACGTTTTTTGGTTTCTTAGATGACATGCCGTCGATTGTAGACAAGCTTCGAGAGTGTGCTCGTGTACTGTTGGTGAAATCCCAGGATGGTGGTCTTAGCCGGCTGTACTTTTCCCGCACTCAGCAGATCGCACCGTTTTGACGTTTCCCGGATGAAGTAAACGTTGGTGCTACGCGCGATACGAACAGTCTTGGGTGAATAAGTTGAGAGCCTCTGACGATCATTGTGAAGGTACACGCTATATACGTTCCTTGTGACGGTTGGTATAGGCACCGGTCGACCCATGATGTACGCCTCCGTAGAAAGCGAGAATTTTGCGCCTTTGTGCGAGCTGTTCTGCTTGTTCAAGAACACGATGGGTGGGCGATACTCGGTCAAGCCGTTCGTCATGGGCAAGATGACACCGCATAGGTGGGCTGCAAAAGCTGTGTTCAGCTGCGACATAATGGTGCGCTATTTTTAAGCCTGGCAAGCCATTCGGAGGCACGTACGTTTCGTTGCATTGCTGTAACTCTTGCAGACGATTTCAAACCGCGGCCGGCACATATTCCACCACATGGCAGGCTTTGATAACGCAACGCAGTAGTTGACTGCGCACCGGACAGTAATCACGTAGGTTTCGCCACGATTTACAGATCCTGCGGAGAACTGACCCTGGTTTGTCTCCTATTTGAGTGCCCGCTGGTTGTACATCAGTCAAAAGTGGGCCATTCGTGCACAGTGCAGGTCGGTACATTTCGGGAATGTGACCAATAACCGTCTGGAGAACGCCAACCGGCGTTAAAAGAGGCACCTGCATCACGCCGATAGACTGGAGAACGCCATCCAGAAGGTTTCTTGGCACAGTGAGTGGCTCACGCGCGAGATAAGATGCACACCACTTATCACTGTGACCGACGAGAAATCAGCGAGGGAGACGTGTGGTTTCCCGAATGACGACGTATGTCGCCAATCAAGTTATCAGGCACATTGGCACGTGCACGCCAAAGCTGATATGCCATTAGACAGATAGCTTCAAGGTGAGAAACCCGTTGTTAGTAACAGTTAATTTGTGGTACAAACCCAAAAATGTTCTCAGATGGTTAACACTTCGGCTGGCACCTGCACATACACCATCTATCATTTTATTTGACTACCCTGTGTACACCTGTCCTCGGCATTCGGAGGCCACTTGTTCCCTTGCGATAAGCTAGTTAATCAAACGTGCATTGCCCAGGTCAATTTCCACTCCATCAACTGGTGGCTGGCCGAATACAACCTACCAGAAGGAGGTATATCCTCACCCCTGGTTTCCAGGCCAGAGCAATCACCATTAGAGGGTTTGCACGAGCAGCTGGAACGGTTGTTTATCAAACTGAAGTTGCTAGAGCCACATGAGGCTACTAGCTGCAGGGCGCATCTGACTGTACAAATGCAGCTGATGTTGCTTCGACATTCAACAACTGCAGTAGAGGGTCAACCTCCGGTGTTGGAAACCAACCGTCTCCAAACTAGGTGGCGTTCTGCGCTGAGAAACGGTGCCATCTGTGGTCTCTATGGCCAGCCGACTGACCCTGCCGATCACTAGTCTCTGCGAGATCGCTTAACGTTTCACCGTTATTGCTGTGGTGATGAACTTTTCCCTTTGTGTGGAGATCTTTAAGTGCGTCCGCCAAGTGAGCGTCCGATAGTCGCCAGTCCGTCTCGCAAATACAGCCTTTCGTCCACCAAGCAATCATCTAAGACGGCATGCTATGATGTGGAAGTCGATCGGTCGATGGAGGCTCAGCCTAGCGTGGCCTGTAAGGCTGTGGCAATAAAACTATTCTGGACAACTTCGGAGCAGGAGAAACCGGTACTTTTAGGCCTAATTACAAGCACAAGTTTTGTAGACCTTGCTTTTGAATCCCCGGATGACGAGGATTTTGTCTGGTTTCTCACGAAGTGATCTCCCCCAAGGCCCTATTCAGGGCCACTTTCGGACAAATAACCGTAATAATTGCGAGGTTTCATCTGATGTTATGGGGTGCAAATCCTCCCCATAAAGTATGGCCGCTTGCGTGACAGCCCCGTTTACCGCTTAGCTTCAGATTGCCTTGCGTCAAATGCTGAATCACTGAATCCGGACAATCCCCACAGAGTAAATATCGATCCTTCATTGCCGATAATGGAAACTATGAAACACTTTGTAGGTGGGCATATCGAACATCATTAAATTATGACTTTTTAGTGCTGTCATCAAAGATATACATGGTATTTAATTGACTGTACGTTTTCTCTCTCGGAACCCCTGTCCCGTGAAGTTAGTCCGCGGAATGCGAAAACTGCAGCGACTACCCCTTACGTTTGTATCGGCGCATACAGCGAACAAAACCGCAATTTGCCAACGTTGTTTTCGTTAATCTTTGCGGGCGCATATCAGAAGAAGTTGCGCATAAATAGTGGGGTGGTGTTTAAGATAAGTGGTCGAGGTGAGTGAAAACGGGTACAGCTATGGGTATGAGGAGCCGTTGCTTGCAATTGGACTAGGCTACCGAGCATAGTTGATGCCTCATAATCAGCGTCGCGTATAGACACGGGCCTAGCAGTTACGATACGTAGCCGAGGTGAGCGAAAACGGCTACTGGGATCATGGTGACCGGCAATGGGTGTTTTTAGTTGTCATCATCATATTTGCGCTTTATAGCCTATTTTACCTGTGGAGCTTCATAGTCCTAATAGGAATGATATGGTTGTGACGCTGTATTATCTGGGAAACGGGATCATTCAGTGAGAGGGCCCTCGCATTGCCACTGCACAATTCATGCAGTTGTCTCACACTGTTATACCTAATGGAAGGAAAATGTGTTGTGCCGAAGTTCCCTGGACGAACTCAGCTCAGTTGTTAAATCTGAGCAGTATAAGCCAAAAAACGTGACTGATAGGTTTTCCTGGATTAACTTTGCATTGGATATTCTGTAGATACTATCTTATTCTGAAAGAAAACCGAAGAACGCCAAAATATGCTAAGGAGCAATTTTGTGATTTATCTCTCGTAAGCCGGTATCAAAATGCGAATCGGTGATGGTCCGTGACCATGAAATTTCACTGAGTTAAACAAAATTCTATGAGCAACATAGCACCGAAAGGCGCAAATGGATTAGATCAACTACCTGTAAAAGTCAGCCTCAAAAACCCTATAGTTTCGGCTAGCACAATTTGAGTGCGCTTCTGGTGAGCGGCGCTTCAGACAATGACGTTTGATTAAAGCCCTGCACTTTCCCCAGGTTACCGGTCGGTTTACCAGGTGTCTGTCACAAGACAACATGGCAATACGCACAAAACCCATCAGCAGTGCCTTCATTCTGACTGTAACATTGTGCTTATGCCTGGTTGTATGCCAGCAACCAGTTGGGAGTAAACATTATTATTATTGTGTTTCACGGTTTGCTATCCAATGTTCGATGCCCGCTTGAACTGCAATTTACGTTGAGACGTCGAAAGACAGAATAATCCCTCTGCAACGGGTGGAACGATCGGAACAAGTCAGTGGCTAGGTGAACTTTGTCGCGGGCAACATGGGTTCAACAGTTTCAGTGGACATGGCTAGACCAAGCATGGGATCTTCCTGAGGTGCCAAAGCGCCCACCCGGACGCTGCCGAGCCGTAGGACCTTGGCCAGCTCAGAAACTGCAAGCTCTTTGATGGAGACTGCGGTAATTATAAGGCCGACAGAAGCACCATGTAATCAGACGGGCGCATGCATGAAGTATAGAAGGTCACAGAACGTGTGAAATTCCAAACGAGCATCTAACAGGATGACCTTAATTATTGTGCCTGACTTCAAAAGCTGGAGACTGCGCTTCTGCGAATCAGAAGGCAAAGAAGGTGCTCTGTTACCCCCTGCGAACCGCAGATTTGAGGGAACCAGGAATGTTTCGCCGTTTCAAAATTTTCGTACAACCCTACATTGAAAACTGTGCCTATGTTTGGGCCAATTTTATCAGAAAAGGATGTTGCCTTTGTGGAAACTAAGCCACGAACTCAGTTAAGCAAAATGCTGCTGTGTGCAACATTTTTGAACGATGTTTACGGGTGGGTTTTACAATCACGGTGCCCCCTTGCTTGGGAGAAGTATAAAGGGTGGTCACTTGGAAGTCGATAATGAAGCAAAGTTGCGTTATCTTGGAAACACTAAATACAGACCTCCATTGATTCCACCTGATTAAACAGGAGCCATCTCATCATCCCCTAAAATTATTGCAACTTGTGAGAGCACCAATGGAACGAAAGAACTCAGTACAGCGTGAGGGCTCGCACCTCGGCACATGGTTAATGCCTGGAACAAGCAGCTGGACTAATCTACAGCGTCTAAGTCCTTGCTTGATGTGGCGTGCAACTTACTGGGATCTAGCTAGGTGGGTTAGGCACCTGTCTATATAGCTGCACTTAGAATTTTACGATCATCCCCATGGAAGCTGATTTTTTCAAAACAAGGTCGCAGTGTGGAGGGGAAGCTCTCCTCACTTATGCAGTCAAGTGACTTGAACAACACGAAGAATGTGGGAAACTAAATAGCTAAAAAAGAAAAAGATTTCCTCAAACGTATCTAACTCCGACGCTTGACATAGATACATGTAACAAGCCTCCTCCAGAGCAAATATTGAGTTTGGTTTATCAGACCCCCGGGGCACCTCAAATTACGCGGAAAAATCAGTAGGCTGAAACTCACGGTACGCACTCCTGCTCCACTGTCCTTAATCTCCTTCTTGCTATCACTCGTGGTTAAATCACCACCATACACACAAGGCTGCTGCTTTCCTCATAGCGGCTCTCATGAGGACTTTGTCGAGGATATATGCCAAACCAGTGTCCACTGATCGGCTAAATCCGATCATTTGCAAATCAAGTGCAGACTGGAGCCCCTCTGACATGCAGGTAATGTGCTATGGTGTGACCTTTTACGTGACGCGATATTCTCCAGCAGAGCACGGCTGGCTGATACTTAGCCGGTAGATGCTCGTTCCTCCAAAGCCTTTGTGGATCGAATAAACATTTTTACGTAAAATTTTTGCATTTGTCTGTGTGTACGCTCAGACCAAAAACCACTATTATCTTCCATACTTTTGTTATAATTTGTTTCATTTAATCCCTCCGCCTATTTCTTGGCGCGCAATCAGTGCTCTGGCTTCATATATTGCTTCGGATGTTTGTTGAGGAATTGAGGACTATGCGGTTTACATTCTTTACTGCAATTGCAAAGGCGTCAAGTGAATACATTGAGAATAACTATGTGGTATTTGTGCATGCAGCGGGTACTCAAAGCATCAGCTCCGTTTTGTGTTACGAGTGGGTTTACCACAAATGCAACAGGCGACCATCGAAACCAACCAAATGTCGAGGAATCAGAAGCAGCTACTAAACTGAGCGCATTTGTTAATAACCAACAGAACACCAGGCACCGGCAGTCAAGTACGTTTTTGTTTAACGAGACACTGGAACCATCTTGCAGTCACCTCTTATTATCTTGAACACAATCATAGGGTGAGCAAGGTTTTGTACGATCGACTTTCTATAAATCAAATGCTAAACGGATATCAGTTAGGCTTACGCAGGGCCCTGTTGAAGAATGCAACGCCGTCGACTGTAGTGCTGCAGTTCGTAACCGGCAAGGTCTTTGCCACCCAGGATATATACAACTATCGCCGGAAGTGTCGACCAATTCCGTAGAGCAAGTGACGAAGAGTCAGATTTTAGGAGACGGCAAAGTTTTGAGAGTCCGGATGGGTGCTGGTGTTGCAGTTGGAGGAACGTCACTACAGCCACAGGTGCGCCACCAGATGGCAGTAGATAGCACTGTTTCTACGCTTCCAGGGTGAAGTAAACGTTGATGCAACACACGCGACAAAAAGAGTTGTGTGGAAAGTTCCAAAGCAAATAATGCATTACCTGTAGGTGCAAGCCGTACACGTTCGTGGTCACAGATGGTTTGGGTAGCGGCGTCTGATTATGTATGCCTTTATGAAAAGCGACCGGTTTTCCCTAATGCGTGAACTGTTTGGCTTGTTCAAGGAACTGAGGGGTGGACAGTATCAAGTGAAGACGTTCGTTATGTGCAACGATGTTATGTTGCGCTATTTCCATAACCGAAAAGCAATAAGAAAGCTCGCACGTATCATAAATCGCCCGTGTATTTTGGACATATACTCTCTGCAAACAGCCGACACATTCCACCGAATGGCTTGTCTGGACCCCAGAACAGTAGGTTTTCTGTCTACCATAACACTAGCACGCAGATTCCGACAAGATCTGCAGCTGCTGCGCCAAATGGACCCACGATTCGCCTCTTGCCGTAAGACCCACCCGCACCTGTGCTGTGTACGCACAATCTGGGATGGTCCGTTTCGGCAACCGACCAACTTATAGATCCTGGTGGGAACACCCAGACGGTTGACACATGTGCTGGTAAATGCGCGTGCCCCTTTTAACAGGCGATGTGGATCCTTTGTATCCATTTGTTCTCCGTAGTCAGAGAACTGTACGTTCAAAGCAGTAGGAAATATTATTGATAGATGTTTTGGGTCGCTATCTCATCCACCAACGGTAGTTGTCTGATTGCAACCTACGGGAACAAATCATGCCCTTTACATGTGTTCTCAAGACACCGCCATCAACTTTGGATTGCTTGCAGTGGCGCTGACCAAAGTCGTTCATCAGAGCGCTTGGACTCAACATGTCGTCGCACCCACCAGATACCGCGCAGGCCAACTACCATCCCTCCTGGGTTTGCTCATCACCAACGAAAGACACTTCGTCGATCCGGTATCAGTTAACCCCCACTAGGATATAGTGACCAAAGGCTGTTGATCTTTGATTTCATCTGCTGCTCGGCCAGAAAAAGCGAACCACAAAAGTGGATTCGAAATTTCTGCCGTGCAGACATCTCAGGAATGCGCATATTTTTTTGATTGGTTGAAACTGGGACCAGCTTAAGTGGAAGAGTTATACAGGACCACTGTTCAAAAAGTTCACGAGGCTGACGCGATGTTCATCCAAAAAGCAGAACGTAGTCAGATAGACCGCAAGCTACCTAAGAGGATTCGGCGTCTTCTGGAAAAGGGGTCTTAACTATTTTTCAAAAAGTTGACTGCGGGATACACAGAAGATGAGTTGGCGTTTCCTAAAATGCGGACCACTGCAAATCACGGAACATTCGAAAACAAACCACCATACCAGACCTTGCCATGAAAAACAAAAGTGTGCTATTTGAGTACATGAGGCATCGCCGCAGAAATAAGCCAACCGCGTTCTTCTTGAGGGACAGGAGTGGGGAACCCACAAGTGACCCAACAGTGGTATCTGAGGTCTACAGACAACCCTATGCAGGCCTGTATTCTGCCCCAGTGACCTTGTCACAGCCAATCCTGTCAAGGCGTAACGACGAACGGCCTCCAGCCAATTTGGTCTTCACGGAGGAGGACATTCGTCAACGCCTGCACAAAATGAACCTGTTCTGCGCGTTGGGGCCAAAAGAGGTTCACCTAAAGATCATGAAGGAATCGTCGTTCACACTGGCAAATCATTTCTACCTGGTGTTCCGTCATTCGCTTTACGAAGGTAACCTTCCCTCTGCTTAGGAGGAAGCGATTATCACGCCCAATTTAGGAAACTGGTGACCGACTATTGCCTGGCAGCTACAGGCCCATTAGCCTCACTGATGTGCCGTTCAAGGTGATGGAACGCATTCTGAAGCGAGCCATCACAGATCACCTTACTTCCAACAACTTGATATCTCCAGTTCCACACGGATTTCTCCCAAACCGTTCGAGTCCCACACGTCCCGCTGCCCCACAAACTAGAGTCTTACGAGATTCAAGGAGTAATTCGACGCTGGATTAAGGTATTTCTATCAGAATGAACATTCCAAGTGAAAGTAGGCTCGACCTACACTTCTCCGGCACCAGTCCCCATTGAAGTTCCTCGAGGCACTGTTTTGGGAGCACTTCTCTTTCTGATCCACGTCAACGATCTTCCAGACGTTCTTCCAAGTCCATGTCTACTTTTCGCAGACGGCATGAAATCCTGGAGTCATAATGCCATTGCTCTCCAAATGGATGTAGACGCCGCAAAACAGTGGTCGTTGGACTGGCACCTTCCTCTGAATGACGGAAAAAGCGTCCATGTGCCATTCGGAGGAGACTCAGCGAACACCTATGTCGCGCATGGTGAAAATGGACCAGAAGACATCACGAGGATCGATGCCAAAAAGAATTTGGGTATCTGGCTCTCCTCAAACATGTCCTCGCTGCGCCATGAGAAATCGGCTCAAGAGGAACTCGCCGTTCTACGAATGATTAGGCGCTCCTTCACCCGTATTACTCGCAAGGACTTCCAAATACTCTATGGGGCCTACGTCAGACCGCTTCTTGAATACGCCAACCAAGTTGTCTACTCAGGACGCAGGAAGGACATAACCCTCATTGAGCGTGTCCAGCGAGCTGCTACGAAAATGGTTGCCGGCCTTCAATCCGTAGACCATGAGGCGAATCACATGGGGTTTGACTTCTTTCCCCTGGATTATCGTCGCCTCCGAGGAGACCTAGTGCTTAATTGCGCCCTGTCTGAACATGGTTTGGCAACAGCTTTTTCACCGTTGAGCCAGCAAACACACGGTGGGAACATGGTAAGGAGATTTTCAAGCTTAGAACGCACACTTTCATTAGGCGAAATTTTCTCTCATTTAGGGTAGTAGCTGCGTAGAATAACCTTCCTCCTACGGTTGCCCACGCTCCTTCTATAACCCAGTTCAAATCACTATTAGATAATTTTTTGCGCGAGTCCTTGTGCTGGCAAGCATACTGCCCCGCGCTGAGAACTTAAAGAGCAGGGCTACACCCTTTTTGGCTTCCAGGTGTACGACAGCCGCTGAACGACAAGAACAAAGCCGACCCAGGAATCTTGGGCAAAAGCCTCGATCCTGTCTATCAATCCGTGAATCCTTGAACTCCCGTGATATTCTGCACTCTTTGATTCTGATTTACAAGATCCAGAAATCCCGTAATCCCACATCAGTCCAGATGTAAATAACGCTATAAGCCACAGCTTTTTTGGATCCGTGTGAGACGTGAAATCCATCTGTCCAGTCTCATTCTGTCCTGTCTTGTCCAATCAGAGCCTCAGCTTCCCAGCTGCCCATTTGTGTCGCCCGCTGCCTTGTTGTATTCGTGAATATGACTTACTGGCGTGCTGCTGGCTTGAGGTAATTCGTTTGTAGACGACTGGTCCAAAATAATAGCTACATTAAATATTCCTCCATATGTGCCGCAGCCGTCAGGAACTCGCTAAAAAGCGATTTGAAGACAGCTGCTGAGAAACGTACCGGTAAACACGTGAAGTTAACCCAGTGGAAGGATGGGAAGCCAATCAGTATGTTGCACAGAAGGTTGATTTTATTATCTTTCAGAGAAGGATAGCTAATGCACTTCCGAAGAAGCAAGAATGCTTACAAAGTAGCTCACGCATGCGCCTGTAAAATAGAATACATCTTTACAATTGCAAGGACATTTTACACTTAACTGTGCTGAACGTTTTCTGCGGCAACATTGCGTCTTCTGTAGAAACGACTTCTGGTGTGTTCAAGTCTCCTTTTAAGTAGGGCACACCAATCTGATTAGGGTATTGGGATCAAACCGTCAACCTCAGTTTACTGTCTGTCACTAGTCGGCCGATTATTTCGAATGGGTCAGTCTAGTGGGCCATTCCCTCGTGTATGACACCGATTTCCGAAGGTTCCGTCCCACCATGGCGCCGGTGACTAACATTTTTCTATTTGGTAGTGCTCAGCTAGCAGGAAGTNCTGTAAAATAGAATACATCTTTACGATTGCAAGTACATTTTACACTGAACTGTGCTGAATGTTTTTTGCAGCAACATTGCGTCTTCTGTAGAAACGACTTCTGGTGTGTTCAAGTCTCCTTTTAAGTAGGGCACACCGATCTGATTAGGGTATTGGGATCAAACAGTCAACCTAAGTTTACTGTCTGTCACTTGTCGGTCGATTGTTTCGAATGGGTCAGTCTAGTGGGCCATTCCCTCGTGTATGACACAGATTTCCGAAGGTTCCGTCCCACCATGGCCCCGGTGACGAACATTTTTCTATTTGGTAGTGCTCAGCTAGCAGGAAGTGCTCATTTTGGCGAATGAGTAGTTTGTTTTGGACTATCATTAGTCGCATGACAAAGTGATGTGTGGTTGAATAGGGGACATTTGGGTAGGTAGGAAAGCAGGTGAAGGGATCAGTGTACGTGGAATGTCGGCAGGCAGGATGTGAGGGGTAGTCGTTGCATCATCCCAGAAACTGCCAATCGGAACTGTCTAACCATGCGACAAGCCTAAGGGTAGTTAGTGCCTGCATCCTTATAAACCCTGTCCGGCTCCACAGGCGAATCTAGCAAACCCCAGCTAAAACTTCCACTTTAACATGGTGGTCGGGCTTGAGTGTTGCAAGGGTCGCGCGAACCACACTGGCGGGAACTTCCTTCCACAAGGTGCAGCCATGCTAGGGAAGCCGAAAGGAAGCAGCCAGTCGAGCAGCGAGCTTCGTTACTGCGAGGACGTCTGGAGGTAAAGTCGTAGTGTCTTCTGCGATGAGGGTTTGAGGTTAGTTGGGTGTTTCCTGCAGGCGACCAGCATCTTCATATTTATGGATGCCACGTTTTCCCAGGGAAACGTGGGTTAGAAAAAATTGGCTCTAAAAACTGCACAATCCAGTTGCACAACAGCTGACCGTGAACATCATCGAACTATCCAATATGGAATACAATTAGAACTTACAAATTGTCCAATACGGCCCTAGACGGGTCTGATGCGCACCGCAGCTTCAGGATTGAGACCTCTTTCCCTTTCCCCCATCTACAGTGATCAGCCCTTGCAGTTGAGCTGGCAAGACTTTTGAGTAATTGGCTCCGGGTTCCTCAAGAAAACCCTAACAGCCGCTGCTTCGCGGTTCAGACTTCCGGGTCAGAGGCAAGTGGAAGAGTCCACGAACGAAGCCATACATTCTCCCACTTCATTTTGGGCCAGCCTTTAATTCATAGGCACAAGGTGGGATACATAATCTAAACCGAATTATTCGGCCTGGGTGACCGCGAAGTATTAGTCACCCTTGCAGCTCTTCGCCAACAGGCACTCATTGATACTCTTTCCCCATCCATCGAATGACCCTTAGCGGTCCACCCATCTGCCACTCACCTAACCATTGTCCTGTGTCTAAACGACCGCTCAGCAAAATAAACAAAAATCACTTACTAAGCTCCAAAGATCTGATCCAGGTTGCAGCCTTCAGTGTCTGTACTCTGTGTCAAATTGGGGACGGACATCTGCTGAAACCTTGCTCCACCTCTCTATCGACTTATGTTGTGTCTCTAAAACGCTATGCAGGACTCCACTTCGGTCGTGCACCTCAGGCTACTTAGAACGACCTCAGATGTTTCACATTGCAGTGCTCGATTATCCGGTGATCCTGACGCGATAGGGCATGGTGTCTAGGTTGTGGAAGTTGCACTCAACTCCAAGGCCGAAAGCGCTTCACTGGGTCTTTGCGCTGTACGGTGGTCTGGTTAAATTGAGATAAATGCAAGTCGATTGGGTTAACGGCTGTTTGTCTGTTCACCGAGCGTGGCATTTGGATTGCAAACGTTTCATCATCATCCCAGGTGACGTTGTCAGTGCGGAGTTGGTTCCAAATATTCACACTCCGTCAGGTGCTAGAACGATTCTAGTTTTCCTTGCTTTCCAAGGCGCATTCGACTCGGTTGACCGGTGTGTTCTTGATACGCTTGCCCACCAAGGAATTCCCCGGAAGTTTGTGAACATAATAAGCTCTTTGTATTCTCAGACTTCCGGACGTGTGAGAGTATAAGGCGGGCTCTCTAAAAGCTTCCGTACACAAAGCGGTGTCCGTCAGGGATGCCCACTCTCTCCATTCTTATTCAACTTCGTGACCGATGAGATAATGAGACGAACGCTGGAAGGTCTCCAAAATTCCGGTGTTCAAATAGCCTGTGACGAAAACCTTGTCGGTCCGGAATATGCAGACGACATCGTTCTCATCTTCGAAGAGGAGGAGAGAGCGCAGGTTTTTTTGGATGAACTGGCCAAAGTCATCCCGTCCTTTGGTATGCACTTTGCACCCACAAAGTGCAATGTGATGCTCGTGGACATGCAGTCACTGAAGACGCCACTTACAATCTAGGGAGAGACACTGGAAGTTGTGGGGCGTTTTACGTACCTTGGAAATTGTATTAGGTCTGATTGTAGTGTGACTGATGAGGTCAGTGCCCGAATCTCCAAGGTCCGGGTCACGTTTGCTAATTTGAGACACCTATGGCGTCAAAGTGGTGTATCCGTGAATCTCAAGAGACGTGTGTATCAAGCCACAGTGCGGGCTGTTTTGTTGTATGGCTGTGAGACTTGGCCTGTTCGACTAGCGGAACTGAGACGTTTTCAGGTGCTCGACAGTCGTCTCAGAACCATAGCTGTTGTGGGTTGGTGTCGGCGAATCCGTAACGGGGTAATTAGAATGCGACTCTTCGGTTGTGCAACGGGTACTTCCATTGAAGAATGTGTCCAGCACCAGAAGCTGCGTTGGTTGGGACATGTGTTGCGTATGCCGAACCATAGTTTACCGAAGAGAGTGCTGTTTTCCATGCCCAACTCAGAGAGAGGTGGCCAACCCTTGACCTGGCAAAGGTTATGAAGGAGGTTACGAAACTTTTGGGTGCTGTCGGTGCTACTTGCTTTCCAGGATAAGGATCGCGTGATCCCCACTGCGCCTGGTTGGAGACATTGCAAGTTATGGCTGCCAACCGATGTCAATGGCGTTCTTGTCGTCAGTTTCTAACCAGATTGCCTGAATATGTGTATTTAGTTGTAGGCACCTCGGAATGATTGTAGTAAACTAGCATTAAGTCCCTTCCCCGCCCACCTTTATTCTTTTCTTCACAATAAGGCTTTCAAGTAAATCATGGTTGTACGGCAGCGAAGCATCGGTGTTGAAGACTGATGTCATGCTGTCGATGATGGTGATGATGTGGTTGATTGCCTAAACGGTGTTTGTTTGTCGTATCAGCATACGCGCTGACAGACTGCGGCTCTGAGTATGAGAGGAGCGGAGTGTACCAAGACTTGTCACGAATGTTTCGGTCAGCCAGAAGAGTGGATGACGGTGATATGAACAACCAAGTTGAACAACCAAGCCCGGAGGAGACACAATTAGGTGGTCAATTTGCAGTCGGTGCACAGAGTACGGATAATGAGGGAGATTTCCTCACTTGTGTTCTGAACATCGTGTCTTCCTGAGCAGTGCGAACTTTCAACACAAGCACTCACATCGAGTTACTTGGATCACACCAACCGCAAGACCGTCATGGACTCAACTGGGTCATTCGTCTGTCAGTTACCGATGTAGAACCTGAATTAAAGGTGACCGATCTTTCTGGGATACGCAGCTTGACTCCGAAAATGCCATTGTGCGGGCTCGGTTATCACTTCGCTTTCCATCAGTGTTACGCATGCTGAAGTGGAGCAACCAGTTTCATGAACTGCGACGAGTTTCAGTAACTCAAGTGTATCGAGCTAATCGGGCTGGAAAGCTACTGAGAGCACATTCATGCTGGTAACGAAGACTGGTTGGATGGAAGCCAGTTATAGAAGCCATGCTTCAACTTTTAGGACTGTCTGTTCAAGCTATCCAACTCGAGCAAATGACCACTGGGTATCGTCGATATCAGCAGATCCTACTGTCGCCAGAAAAGCCATACCAGCAACTAGTGACCGTCATGGGGGGGGGAGATGGCTCAGTGGTTAGAGCGCAAATTTACTGGCCGGAAGGTCCGTGGTTCGAACCCGGCCTATGCATCTTGACTTCTGCTGATTGGGCTTGGGCAAACTGGCAGCATCCCAGCCCTCCTGCTTCGGGTGGCATAGCAGATAGGCACCGAAAGGGTTTTACAGTTGAAAGATTTTTCCAACAGTCGCATCCTGTTTCTGCAGATCCCATCAACGGGTCAAAAGAAGACAGACGTCAGCGAGACAATCTGCGAAGAAAATGGAATGGTGATTAACTGGCAAAATCGCCGTCTTGAGCGATGGGCTGAACACTTTAAGTAGCAGTTCAGCTGGCCTTCTTCAGTACAACTTCTAGAAGAACCCAGCATGGATGGAACATTGACGCCAGCTGGCCATCAACAATAGAAATCCAGTTCGAAGTATGATTCCTCCAACGCGACAAGGCACCCGGCCCGGATAGTCTGCACTTCGCACTTTTCAAGGAAGGTGGTGAAGCTGGGCAAGAGTGTCATACCACTGCAGAAGATTGGAGAGCGAAACAAAATACCAGTGGAGAGAGCGCCTCCGCCATGATCTCAGTCTTCAAAAAATGGCATATGCGAAAACAACCAAGGCATCAGCCTGGTAACTGTCGCATCCAAGCTGCTCTCTGGCATTATTTCGTGCAGATTGATAGATTATTCAGAGAGAAACTCGTGAGAATCAGGCTTTCACCCAGGCGGAGGGTGCGTCGACCATATCTTTGCCTCGAAATACATTCTTCAGCAGTGCTATTTTCAAATATACATTGGTCGTTTTTCTTGACCTGAAAGCTGCCTTCGACTCCGCCGACCGCCAGGAACTTTAGCGACTAAAGGTGTTCCTCCCTAATCTATATCTTTAATCAGGATAATGTACGCGAACTCTTGGGTGCGTCCGGGTGTACAGCATGCTGTTGCTTGAGTTCGCCACGTCCAGTGAGCTGCCCTGCCTCACCATTCCTCTTCACCTGTATTGTTGATGTGCTGCTTGAAATTCCTCTGCCTTCCTCGAGAACCATGGGGGTTTAAATGCTCCCCGGGGGGTTCGCTTGAAGACACTGAGGACGCAAATGATTGCTCACCTTGGTTCAAACCCTTTAGGGATGCAGATCGTTTTGCATAACCCAAGTAATTCTGCTGCACGGCCTGTTATACACCCCACACTTGCAAAGTGTAAAGTTTCACTGTAAGACGGGACGGGACCAAACCCAAGCGTCATGGCTGCAGGCGAACCAATCGAAATAATGGATAAGTTGTATGGGTCCTGTCGGATTTGTTGGAATTGGGAAGGCCATGAAAGATTTTGTCAACGTTCGGCACCTATTGCGTCGTCACATGTGGTATCAGTTTGCCTGTCAAGGACAGCAGTACGATCCATTCTGCCTTATAGACCAGAGACGTGACCTCTGTGCACAAGGTGTACGAAACTTGGTCTTTGATCATCGGTATTCAGAGTATTGGCCAAGTTTGGTGGGAATATCGGGTTAACATTCCCGTGGTGCGCCAGATTGTTTTTAGGAGGAAGGGACTCTCCCGCTGTTAACTAGCCAGTCACACTTTTTTTGTTTAGGACCTTTTTTTTAGGACCTTGTTTGTATAGGGCCTTTTTATCTCGTCTACCTCGCACAGCTCCTTTTTTCCAGTTCTTTGCAGAGCAGAAATAGCCGGGAGATGGGCAGCCTATAATGCGTAGCCGCTTAATCTTCCGCTTCAGCAGACTGCTAGGAGGATTCGACGTCGCGTCTAATGTTTGACTTCTCCTTGTCTCCCACTGTTCGGTGACCGAAACTGTAGCACCTGGAAACAAATTACGAATGTCACATG
>SJOL01010838.1:2642337-2667675 GCA_004794785.1 Opisthorchis felineus
CCTTATGTTCTACTTGAACCCAAATTCGACAGATCTCGACAAATACACTCATTTGCATATCAGCTGGGTTTTTCGCAGGAGACTATTGAATCTCTCGTTTATGATATTCTTCAACTGAATGTGCTGCACAAAGGTCACCTACCTGATGAGCTCTAAGATGGGCGAAGCCGATTGTGGGCTGTCGCAGAGTTTTCAGCAACCTTGTGAGTAGTTTCCTTCGTGTAAGTAGATTCAGGTAGTTTCTTTGATTGACAGCGAGGAGATTGATCACCTGAAAATCAGGTTATAATCGAATTGAGTACGTCTGGTGAAGTGTGGAAACATGGAAGTGGTGAGCGATATGGAAAATGAATAGGACAATTATATCGTGACATGACACTTAGAAAAAGGGCTACTGGAAGGACGCTAGATATAAGCTGTCCGGAGCGACTCGTCCGAACCTTCATCACAGTAAAACCTATGATGAGTTTTGCTGCTTTATAGCGGTTCCCCATTGTTAGCATCAATGCCCCGCAGAGATTTTGAACCGTAACTGACGTCCACCTCGAATTGCCTTTCCAAATGCACGACTAAGGTAGACTCCTACCACAGTCCCTGAATTTCTAGCTAATCGGTCCCAAGGTCTGGCGTAGGCCGCCCGTACTATCTATTTGTTCGCTTGAGTTTGTAATGATGCTTATGTCCCACATCTGTCCTAACGATCGGTTGAAATATTCAAGAACCGAAATGGGACAATTGTGAACGTGACAGTGAGCTACGCAGAGCCCAGAACCATGTATTCCGCTGCACAGCAGCAGGAGAATGGGTACACTAACATTGTGCGTGGAGATATACCAGCCGACCTACTGAACAGAAGACTTTACCAGTTTGAACAAAGTTTTCCCGGCCGCAACACTCCGAACCTGGTTCACAGGTAATTGTCTGTGTGCATTTACTCCCAAAGATAGAGTGCCTATCCACGCCCAGAATATGTTAGTGTACTCATTCTCCTGCTGCTGTGCAGCAGAATACATTGGACGCACGACTAGGCAACTCGGCCAAAGAATGAAGGAACACAATCCACCCTGGCTAGATTCTGGAACTAGGAGGACGATAATCAGCTCAGTAGTACAACATCTAGTAGACACGGCGCACAACATGATACCCAGCCAAAGCTTCCGCGTTGTCTACAAGGCCCGGATCAGTACAGCAACGAGCGATCGCAGTGGCTCAAGCTATCGTCATACGACGTGACCCGATCCTTTGTCGGCAAAAACGCTTTGTTCATATGTTGTACTTGCCATGGTCTAACTCACCCCCTACACACACCCTATGCTGAACACAACCACAATACTGTCCGCACTGACAAGCTCAAGTCATCCCACTGGTGATCTGAACTAGTCGTTTTTTGATAGATAACTAGTGTCGTCTCTCACGCGATTTCCTGTGCATGCACACCATGCTCATTCCAATATGCTAAATACTGCTCTCTTAACCTTTGCAACTGTATGACTTGAAAGGACCTTGCCGAAAACATGTTCGTCAACCCATCTTTTTAAGTTTTTGAGTGAACTCGCTTCGATACTGGGCTACAGGATCCTTTTGGAGGTAGCGTTTTTATTAGCTCCGCACCAGTTGGCTCGCTTTGGAGGACAATAGAATTGGTACCGTCGCATAATAGCGCGGTCAGGGTCGGTCTTTATTCATTAGATTGAGCTACAACCCTGAGTTGAGGTTCTCCGTCAGTACGTGATTATCAGGGGTCTGGTTGAGTCTATGGCTGATTTATGGTGAATGGTTTTCAGGCAACGTGGTGTGAATACTTTTGGAAAGCTTGTACGGAATATAGAATCAAACGACTTCAACAAGTACACTCATTTGCATATTAATTTGGTTCTGACGGGAGACTCACCCGAAACCCAGCTGAATCTCTCGTTTATCATGTTCTTAACAAACGATATTCGGCACATACGACGTGACCGCTCAGTATATGCATGATGACCATCAAACCCGAATCGGCCACTCGAGCACTGGAGCTGATTGGAGCATCCACAAAGTTTACTGAGACAGACTCTTTGATTTTTTAACGACCCAAACAATGGTAAAGACTCGTTAGATGCCATGTTTCTAGTCTGCGATGCATATGCTAACGCGCCATAAAACGGTTTGTGGTGTCAAGATGGAACTAATCAAGCGGCTCGAAGACTGCGAGCGCCGTCTTCCTCACCCAATTCCGAGTGGTGGAAACCCAGAGGTGGACAGAATTCGACATGTCAGAAAGGGATGAACAATGTTAGGAGAAGTTTGGACGCTGTTGGTGCCCCCCCTTCCGGGATGGGGTCCGCATGACCCTCGCTTTGCTTGCTTATAGACACTGAACGATAGGCCGGCTAACCGATGTCATTGACGTCCATGCTGTCCATGCTGTCCATGCTGTCCTATCCAGATTGTCTGACTGAGCGTTGGAGGTGTAGGGACCTCGGATGTTTGGGGTAGGCTAGCCCTAAGTCTTCCCTGTCCAAATTTTCCCTTCCATTATGAAGCTTTATTGAGATGTATTGACATGGCTGAACGGCAGTGAAGCAACGGTGCTCTCATGATGAGAATGTAACTGACACCGACAACAAAAGGTGGAATATCACACAACGCTGCTAGTTTAGCACCATGCGTGCAATATAATGGCATCAGTGAAGAAATGTCTAAAGTCTTCTACGTTGTCACTCCCACAGTGTATGCGAGTGAAGGCTGTAAGTTTAAACGAAGCAAGTATGATTCGGTCCGACTCGAGTGGAATTTGGTTACTCAGCGCAATCATGTTTACATTGGTTTTAGCAAAGCAAATTTGTGGAACAACCAAATGTTAGATTTCAGGAATGAAGGCGTGGGCAGATGGTCATCGAGACAAAATTTATTTTGGGGAAAATTCATCGCGCGCGAAGACGATTGCGGCGTTCCATGAAAGGACACCATTATATAATGGTCCTCCAGCCTGTCGAAAGGCAGTCTTCAAAAGAAACATTTCGAATTGGAGGGACAGTATTGTCGGTCAGCTCTTGAAGAACGGAAAGAAGCAATTCGTTTGGCCCCAGAGGTCGGGAAGATTTGAATTCTGCAGATGGGTGCAAACCTAGTGGGGCTCGTCCTGTAAATGAAGCTGAAAAGCTGAGAAGCACTGTACAACTGGTTCATCCTTACTGGGAATCATCAGTGCGCATTCCATGAAACTCAAGGGAGTCGCGATCCCGCGACCTCCCGGCTAGTAGTGTGAACACAAACGTTCGGCCACGAGCAGCTAATCAGCAGTGTGATTAACTTGCAATTGGCACTGCTCATCTTCCAATCACGGAATCCACATCATGTCGTCACACGTGTTGACTGACTTCTCGAGTGGCGACGAAGTGTTATTCTTGTGGACTGTTCACAGTTATGGGGAATACGAAGGAATCAGAAGCAGTTCAGTGGTTTGTAATGATTTATGTTGGGCTGCGATTCCTCAGTCTATTCCCTATCGGTACCCCGGTTGGAGATGGAACGCCACAACTCGATGTAGTTGTTTGTATCAGATGTGGGAAGATATACTTGGGACTGGATTTCGATGATCCTGGAGGATGAATTTCATTTTCCTCTCGTGTAACTCCTTAGGTTTGTGTCAGGACGCGTCCAGAAAAAGCACATACGCAGAGAACGACGCGTCCCCCTTGGTCACCACACATTCCGGATAGCAGCACACGACCAGCGGAGCGGGTGTGGACTTGTTCACTACAGGAACGTCGCCATTGGCTAGATAGAACGAACAGGCGAACGACCATAATTAGCTATTTAGCTATCCTATATATTTACGCAGAAGCTCTGAATGTTTGACCTGATCTGATCTGACAATACAGTCGTGTCCCGGTTTCTTTGTTTTCTCCTTATCGCTCGCTCTGGCAGGCTCAGTTTCAGGTGTAATCAGTTAGATGACCACCCACGTCACAACAGTATTTACCATCGAAACACCTACGTTTAAATTTGTCCCTGAGTGGGACCCTCAGTTCTAACTTAATTCTTAGAAGCCCTTCGGAACTCTAGGGTTGCTAGGTTATAGGAATTGAGGAAACAGGGTGACAGACCTCGTACGGAAAATGAACCATGCCCTGGTAACATCTGGGTAGGGCAGTGTGGCATGATCCAACCCCAAGGCTCTAGCCCACCGACCATCAAGGCTTGTCCCTCAGGCATCTCGTTGATTGGGCACAAGGGGCTAGCTGGAAACATGACGGCGTCTTGGAACTACTGAAGAAGCGGTCGTTGGATCCAACTGGAAGTATGCGGGAGTTAGATACAAAATCTGGTATGCGGGGAGATATGACGGAATCTAGAGTAACGCATCCGAGGAAACTATGAGTCTGGGGACAAGCGTTAAGTTCGCTGTTAAAAATCTGGTAAAATAAGAGAACATCAAGCGAATTTGGGATAAGTAAGTGCTTGGACGATTTTCTTTTGTGCGGTTCTTACTAATCAGTAGTCAGTAAGTCATATATATATATATATGTCAGCAGTGGTCAAAACGTGGGATGCTTGCGCGTAGTGTTCCCCCTGAGATTCCCAACCCTCGATGCGGACCGCAGTGGCCCTGTTGGTAGTCCCACCTCTTGAGGGGAGGGAGCGGCACATGCTTTGGAATACAGTTTTTCGCCCTTTTTCGTACAGTTGGAAACTGGGTGACTCACTACCGTTTTCGCCATCTTTGAGGCTTATCAGTTAGGCCTGGTCTTCGAATTTCCATCCGTCTTATTTCGTGTTTGGGGACCAAGATGTACAGGTGTTACGGTAAACAGTTAATCACAAACTGAGTTGGAGCCTAGGTGTAACTCGCTCGAGTCCCTGGTCCACAATATTCATCAAATGTGTGCCCTGTCTGTGTCAGTTGTAATGCTGATTTCAATACTACTCACAAGGTCAGTAAAAACTCTGGACGGCTGTTTATCGGTTTCGATTTTCTTGAGGCTCATCAGGTGGGCCTGGTGTAAAAGTTTACTAAGTTACCCGAAATAAAAATGGATGTGTCACCGTGTAGGTCGAGGAATGAAACAACACTAGCATGTTTATCTTCAATCATTTTGTTAAGTAAATTTGATGACCGTTGTTAACTGAGACAAAACTTGCAGTGCATAAACATGGAAAACGCGTAGCACCTATACGGTACGGTTTTGCTCGGTTGCTTGTTTTTTTCCACGATAGACAGCACCTCCCTATTCATTCCCGTGGAATGATGTTACTCCCAGTCGATTTGCACAAAAGTTGTCCAGGCGAGTTCGTCAGACCGAAATTTGAAATGTACCAGAACGTGTCCGCAGCTCAACATCCGTATTCTCCGGAACTAGACATGTATTCTATCAGTGTCTTATTGCGGGGGGGGGGGGGGGGGGGGGGGGTGGAGCGTTTTGAGGCAGCTTGAGCATTTCAAATTCGGGACAGTGTTATATTCTGTGCATTGCCCTGGGATGCGTGATTCGCATCTCCAATAGCCGTGGAAGCGCTTGCTCCGAAGTGCATGTTGGTCTTTAATTTCCTTCAGTTTTGTGTAAGGTGAGCGAAATGAAAATAACCACGTAGTCGACCGGGAAATTGAGGCCCATCCGGCGACAGATCAGTCTAGGGCAATGAAAGTGGACGGAGAAGCCAGAGAAAAAGCTGATTGTTGTCGAAGCTTCATCGTGAAGCGCCCGAAATGCGAACTGGAACTTGTCGGAATAAGATATTTTTGGAAAACGTCGTGCAATGCAACCTTCTCCATCAGGTTAGATAGACGGGGATTGATCGGCTAATGTTATTAGTCTTCGGAATTGAAGCAATACAACTAGTCTTTCTTTGTGGGTGGGAGAGAAGTGAAAGTTTCAGATTAGTCGAATATCTTATCGGCGCGGTACCTCAACATTTAGGATGGAATGACGCCGGAGGGATGAGGAATAGTCAATCGGCAAGTTAAATATTCATGAGTTGTTGGTAATAACAATCTCTGGGTGGCATTGGCTGGTGGGGCAGAGAGATGGGGACTCAGAGTTCAATGGATTCAAGTGTCTGATTGGTGGGTTTCCTTTCGCAACCGACGTCGCCACTCCAAGTACCTTTTGAAGAGCACTCTGGTTGTCATTCTGGCCATGAAGGCAGGTTTCACCGATTCGCGTGAGTGAAAGCCCGAATTCCGAGTTTGTAACAGTTCTTCTGTCTTCGTGTTCGTGTAGAATGTGGAGGATGAATCAATCCGTTGCGGAAGAATAACCACTAACAGGTATTTCTAGTCGAATAGGTTGTTTACAGCAAACGAAATGGAAACTTAATGGTATAGGGTTAACTGAGGGCTGGTTGGCTCTAGGGAACTGGGGAAGCGTTCAACCGGTCGAGAAGTTATCCGCCCTGCGAAGCTACATTTTCGCTCCCTCGAAGGGTGCAGATAAGATGTACCAAGGAATGCCAGGAACTCTCTCACTCACCTCAGCATATAAGCGTACTGTGCAAGCGAAACAGATAGAAGGCCATCCGTCAGAGGAAGTCGCGTGATTAAGACCACTGTGAACTTCCGTGGTAACATTGTTGGTCGATGAACGCTCAACAATAAAGCTTCGCTGAAAACTGGTTTTGGATTCTAGTTACGGATGTCTTTTCACCCTATTCAATGACTGATGTTCCTTGACAGTGTCCACTTTTCACAATTCAGTAGGGAGCGATCAATATTATCATTTCCTGGGTTCTGAATCGATCGCTTGCAAACGTAGTCCGGTCAGAACTCTGTTCTACACCAATATGAGAATTTGCAGCCTAGTTAAGTTAGAACGGAAGTGGTCAGCCGTGACGAACAGCACTCCGCCACGCGCCTCTTCCCCGTTAGGACCCGTCAGGTGGATGTAGTGATATTCGGTTTGCGCTCGCTCGTGAGCTCTTCGTACATCAAATCAGCTGGTGGTCTTTGGTTTGTTCGCTGACCTGGGCAGCTAATTTTGTTCGTTCTGGTTCATGTGTAAATATTTGTTGGGGATCGAGCTACTAGCTAGCAGTCAGAATTGCACCGAACACCTCACCATCCTGAAGGAAGACTTGCTACTTACTAAAACAAGGTCTTTGGGTCTTTTAGAGCTCTTCTCATGAACTCACATGAAAAACCAATCGGCAATCGGAAAAAGCAATCGGCTTCATAATGGCTTTCGGGTAATAAGCCTAACCAGTCAAAACACAATTGAGAAGAAGTTTCGAAAAAAGACCGGGTTTTGCACTGACTATTCAAAGGGCCTCATGGAAATCTACAGTTTCAGGGAACCGTAAAGCCCAGAGACCATGAAATTATGGGAGAACTAGGTTTCGAAATATTCAAGCGTGTTTATGCGATTTTAACAAATTTGTTCGCCATGTTGTTTTTTTATCCTTCGGACTCAACACAACAACCGCAAGATTTCATTTTTCACCCACTCTCAAGCTGTGCCTATCAAAACGTTTAAGTCAATCCCTTTTCTCAAAAAGCTCCTAGTTTTATATCGCCTCTTTCCTGGTTCACCCGGTTCACGCTGTCTGATATCGATTGGAATATGGATTTTGAGCTTGCAGGGTCCTTTTATGAGTTCCAGTGTAGACGCCAGTGTAGACTCTGACAGCTGGTAAAATGGCCATTTGGTGTTGTGCAAACGCGAACAAACTGTGTTTGGTTGCTTTTCGGTCTTTGACGACAATCTGTATTACTGACCCTGTTTCAAGTAGTAACGTCAAGCCAAATTCATCCCCGACAAAAGAATTGCTATACACTTTCCTTGCTTTGCTACATGCTGACTGGTGAAAGCCCGAAATTTTTTTGAGGTTGAATGCGCGTGTCGAACGGACATGACTTATTACCTCGCTTACAGACAACAGGCTTCTCACGTTTACTCAGAAGTGTTCGACAGTGTTCTATCTTTCAATACCAGTTATTGGCTTGATTAAGAAGCCCGTCTAGTAGATTTGGTCGCTATTCTTCACGTGTTGTTTTTTTGTCCACGAATGATGCCTCGTAAAGCTTCTTAACTCTGGTTCTTAGCCTGAGCAGTAATCAGCATTGCTGAAGTATGGTGGAACACTTTCTCCTCATGATAAAATGTCTGGACCTAGGGCACAGTGGTACACTCAGGAACCATGCTGGAAATTAAACACATCATACCCGTTTTCGTCTACATCCTGGGACAGAGAAAACTGAAGACATTTATCCGTCTACAAATTTTTGTTTATTATTAATATGATCATTGATTCAGCCCAATCAAATCGTGCCATGTTTTAGGTGTATTTTACCATTTCACTTCCCTGAGCCTCCTTATACACTCCCATCAACCATGGCCTTCATACTGTTCCGAACGCGCGGGTATAGGGACGTTCAGATCTAGCAGTCTCGAAGCTTTATCATGAATGATGCGTCTTGGAACAACCGGAAAAGGGAACTGCTGAACTGCTTGCACGAAAACATACCGACTTGCTATAAACGGCTGGCATTTCATTTTCCATAGAATGCACGTTCTGAAACCAGAAGATGGGCCACTGACACTTATTTAGTGTCAGATTTTGGCTAAGATTGGTTTTGCTGTGTAGATTTTAATGGATGCAATATTCAAAAGATATGTCATGCATCGATTGGTATGTTGGTGTCTCTGTCCCCGAACCCATGCTGTGAAATTGTCAGCAAATTAATTGTATTTGGTTCGATGAACGCACTATGGTGTTGCCTCGGTGTCTTCACCCTAAACCAATAAGTGAGCGGTTTTTTATTCATAGAAATAATAATAATAGTTCTACCTATTTAAAAAGCATATAATGGTAGAGTATTTCGCTATTTGTGTAAAAAATTCTCTTGGTGAAACGATTTCTGGAGTAAGAAAGTTCATATTAAAAAAGTGTATATTTTTCTGGAAAACGCACAACTCCGACTTGTTAATGAAGAAACGAGCTAGAGCAAATTTGGCAGACGTCGCGTGTCTCACCAGTTTTGGAATCGCTTTCTTGTTTGCGTAAGCAACATATAAGTAATCCAGACCGTCATTGGATGTACATCAGTTAATCGCAAGTAACCATTTTGCTTACGTAAGTGCCCGGAATATTCATGCCACTTGTTCATTAAAAAAGTCAAGAAATGCCTGACTACGCATCGAAATTGGGAACCCTAGAAGAAAACTCAGTGCGCAGACAGGTACGCGCATCACTCTTTACACCCTGAATGGCTCGAAGCGTTTCCATAACCGTCATTCTAGACTTAAAGTCCATCGCCATTCATCAAGAACCATCTCAACAACTGCGGCCAGCAGACGGACTGCCTGGCCTTTCAAACCGGAAAACAAGTGCTTAATTTCGATTATAAAGCCATTCCAAAACGTTCTTTGTTATCCGACACTAGCCAAGACCTAATCTACAGAATCCCAGTTAAAGACTATTTCCTTCTACTGCCACGAGTTTGTGTTTCACATTCCTTGTCCACCAGTGAGAATTTCGCCTTTGAGAATATGATATTAATTTGTGTGACCATTCATTCGTCACACACTGTTGGTAGTGAAGGCGTTTACACAGGTAACCTTCCGCATAAACCGTCTCTCAGCCGTTTCGGTTCCCATTTTACCTTGTTCTAAATAATAAATTCGAAATAAATGGTCAGTTTTGACACAGTACCTGGTTGGAGGGCATCGAACCATCTTATAAGCCAACTGTATGGAACCCGCATTCATGCGGAAACTAATGCGCCCGCAGAATACTCGTGTTTGATCATTTTACTTAGAAGGGTTGGACGATGCGACAACAATTTGTGGCTTTTTAAACGCTCTTTTACGTGCAGTCGATTTTCGGAAGGCTTTATGATCGAGTTATGCTGTTCATTCTCATTGACCAGTACATAGAATCCCGTTTTGTCCACCGCAACTACGCCTGGAAAAAATGTCGGCAAATCTCTTGTTGACAGACAAGTAGGATGCAAAAACTAGGGAACCAATACAAGCCGTGTTCATCTGCGGGACACTGTGAAACATATGGTTACCGAGCCAGGAACCATAAAGCACTTAAACGCATGTATCGAGCCTTTGCTGCGTATTGTTTGTTCCCAGCACACAGCATATCCTAAGAGAAATGGTGTAGAAACATTTTTAACACATTAAAATGCAGTCAAAACGTGTCAAGTTGTTGTTGTCTTGAAATGTGCCAGGTGCAAAATAAACTGTCAGGGCAAAATAATATCGCTCTGTAATTGTAATTCCGAGCACGCCAAAAAACTGACATCTTTTTGTCTCGAGCAAACACGATTTCCCATGGGCATATTTAGGATCTGGTGGGCACCTAACGGTCCTTACTTTTAAACCATTCTTATGTTTACTTGAAGCTTTTACTGAGACATTAAAATGCTTGCACATGGACCTTAGTTCCCTTTATTTACGTTGATTTTTATGCTTGCTTTGCAGGCAAGCGACGGATTTTTCACCTAAGCATAGCTGCAGTGTAAGATTATGATGATTAAAATTCCGTTTTGGGAGTGACATTTTAGGGATTATTCCACCGATACTATTATTGCATTAAGTTGGTGGACGAATAAGTCTGGCCTTAGAGATTGCGTTGCCCTCCAAATACGGAACTGAGCTAACCCATAATCATGATTTATGCAATGAGGCAGCTATGACCCCTTACTCAAGTAGCGTCACAAGCTTAGGAATTCGGCAACCAATAGGCACAGAATTGTTAAAAATTTATAGCTGAGTCCACACCAAAATTAAGAACCACTGAGCTTGAGCTTTACTCTTATTAGGGCACATCAGTGTACCACTGACCACGTCAGGGCTTCAAATGTAGATATCTGTAAAACGAAGACGCGTATTACCACTAATCCACCAGCGCACATTGAATGCATCTGAAGTTTCAGTTCTGAACATATAAATGTGAGTGCTTGGAGCCTGAAGCCCTTTCTCCAAACACGTAGTGACGTTTGAAGAGAGCTGTCAGTGTTTGTTCTTTGGGTTTTAGCGCAATTCTCTCCTATCTGAGAAAGCTATTCATTGGTTTATAATGAAGTCGATTGGAGGGCTCTCCTCCTTTATACTACAACGCTAATCTCCGTTATGTCGCCTCTGCTTCATTATTCATTATTCTACGCCTCAAGCATGCCTATGGACCACAATTTTACCTAGACGTTTCAATTTAAAGATTGGCGGTTTTCTATTCTGTCATTCAATTCTAGTAAGAATTTTATATTTTCTTGTTGTCCACCGTCGAAAGGCTTTCCATATGTACACGTTAGTTTCAGCCAGATCGGGTCATACTAATGATCATGTTTGCGTTTTCTGTCGCAAAGTCTGCAAAACCAGTCTACTGGGTACCACAAAGCAATTTACCCGGTACCAAATGGAGCTCTCTGAAAACCCTGTGAGGCTAATTTTCCGGCAGCATGTTTTGGCCTTTTTGTCAAAATATTCATAACAGGAACTAATTTAATATAATGGTTCAGTCATGGATCCCAAAAGAACTTTCATCAATAAAAAATGGGCCAATATTCTCATAATCGTGTTTTGGACTGTGTGCTTGACTAGTTGTATTTGGGGTGCCGGATCGGCCTTCGAGACTCATATAAATTAACCCAAATGCTGAACAAAATTGACTGAACAGCAGGAAGGGTTTTTAAGATAAAGGAATCGGATTGCGTTGGCCTGCTGCCGAAATTTTACTGAAAAAATCAATAACAGCCGTTCATTGCAAGCATGAAGATTGGCACTGTTTTAGGGGGCCGGTTATTTCTGAGAGAGAAAATAAGTAATTGTGAATAGTAACCTATTTGTATCACGGCGAAATATCTCTTTCTTGCGCCCTAAATGCAAACAGTCTAGCACTGTGGATAATAAACCCAGTGCAACGTAGGTGTGTTTTTGGGCAATTTTTCAGCTCTAACTTACTACTCAGTTTTCAGGCATCTGGACTTCATCGCCAGAAAGTTCGGTGACAATTAATAAAACCCGTCCCTTTTGCCATTTGTTTCGCCCAAAATTTTTTGTGCATCAAGTTCGTACGCTGCCACACTGTCTAGCGCAGTCCTCGTTAATAACACTGGTAAGGCTTTGGACATTGCCAAAGCAAGCAACTTGTAAATAGGATATTATGAATAATATAGTTTGATGGGTGTTTATTTGGTCGCCTAAATTTGTCCATACATTCAAAAATTGGTGGTTTAGCCATCTTAGCTTCACCCTTGAGAAGTTTCTCAGAAAAAAGCTCAAAGGTGGTATGACAAATGTGTAAATGGTAAATTATACAAAGCAATCGGAAATTTCTCTAGACAGCACGCGCCTGATTCTGGAGATGTTAGAAACACAGGGGAACTCTGTCTTCCGACATATACATAGGATAGAGTTTTTCCGCTTTCCATAACTAAACCTATTCAGGTTTTAAGAACGATAAATTAGCGCAGTGTCAGTGCGATGCTAGTTGAAAATACCAGTCCGATTTCGGATGTGGAAATATCGTGATTGTTTCACTCATTGACTATTTCACAAGGTGCCTAAATATGCGCTGCGATATTTTTGATGGTTTCCAATCATCATGTATCACGTGATAACAGCTCAATAGAATGTAGCCTAACGAATGAGTTCACAAAAACTATTTGCAGTCCTTTTTCGGACTTGCAACTGAAACGCATACTGTAAACAATATATAAATTAAACGGTTTAAAACGCCTTTGCTACTTTTCAGACAAATTAAATCTAGCACATTATCCTGTCCAAAAAGGTGGAATAAATGTTCAAAGAGGATGACAAAATCTGACCTAAGGAAAACTTATTTTCGCGAAGTCATTTTTTGGCGTTCGCGCTGTGTCAATATATTGCACCCATTGAGCGACGAAACGCGTGATTTCTCGGTGCCTTAAAATTCTAGACTGTGTTACCCTAAAGGTTTGTAGTAATAATACTTTCAATTTTCGGAATGCCGTTATGTGCGGTCAATTCTGCAATTCTCCTGGACGTTGAAGCACATGACATAATTAATAAACCGCACTTTTCCGCTGTTAAACCCTTAACTGGAAGTCTGAGGTCAATTTCCCATTAAAGCTTGTACTTTTCTCCATACCAAGCCTTCCAAGTTAAATATGGCTTCACGGTATTAGAAAAGATAACGGATACTCTGGGTTTTCTCACTCAATCCCTACAAGTGACAATTTTCGACGCCACCTTCTAAAATACCGTCAAATGTAAACAGTTTGTACTGCTGTGATGATTTTCAGGCAGATTGTTGCTACCGAATTCTTAAAAAATCGAAATAACGAAAGCTCACTAAATAGTTATGACTTCTACGAAGGTGTCTATTCTGGAATAAAATATTACATTTAATAGCAGTTTAACCTGAGCTGAAAATATCTGGACTGTCACACTCCTGATTAAATGGCCGCGGTGTAGATAAAGTCTTACCAGATATAGCCGGCCTACAGTTACACGTACCACTTTTCGAAGAATGTGTCACAGTCCACCTGGCTATTACCTGGTAGTGACTGACATTCTAAACGTTTTGGTGAATTTTTTTCCCATCAAAGTATTAAACCTAACATTTGGTGGCTGTGTTAAAAAGCGCATTTCATTTTGCATGAAAAAACAGTCTATAATTCCATGAAAATCATCCGCGAAAACTGAGAACCACAAATGTCCTAATACTGTCATCAGCCTAAAAATTTACACAATGAGTGAAACTACCATAAGGGAAGTCGTCACTTGAGGAGCCAGTCAACATGTTTTGACTACGTAATCTGGATCCCGTTAATTATTGCTATATCTGTCCAAGCATGAGTTCATCATCGTGCTGAACAGCTGCCCGTGGTCAAACCAATAAGTGTTAAACTATGGATTAAACGGTCAGCTTCAAACTTTCAGGAATTCCTAGAATTACGTTTTGGCTTTTAAGCCTAGATTGGCGTTACGAAGTCGCTATTTAACCCCCAAATAACCCTACATTACTCTTTCATTTAAAAGGATTCAACCCTGCGCAAAATTGCACAAAGAGCGAACCGGAATGTCTGACTATGCCTCATTCCTCACAGGTTGATACACATAACGCGCAGGATGGATAAAAATACAATACTGTATTAGTGACTATGGATTTTCTTGCACCCTACTGCATAGCAAGTTTCTCGATTTGTTGTCGGTTCTTACTTTCAGCTGGGTACGCAATAGTGCCCTTGTATAGTTTTCTCGTGATTTATTTGGTCTGTTTGTTCTATTACATCCACAAGGTCAATTTGGGTTTCAAATAACTTGAAAACATCCGGCTCCAATGGTACCAACTTTTATCATGAACTGTTATTCCCAGAGCAATGCAAAACGAATGTATGCGAAAGGACGATGAACAATAAATGTGAATATAAGTAAAATTGGCAACCATATTGAAGTACAAAGACCTGGCATGAGCAAAATGCAAACAAAACATTAATTTACCGTCCACAATAAACCCATTTTGCTGGCTGGTCTATCAACATCTTCGCAATGCATACCCATATGGGTATGCAAGGCTTTAAAACAGTTCCCCATTCTGCAAAGAATATTGAAACGTTTTAGGTTGAATAAAGTACATTATCAAACCAAAAGTTCAAACAAGTTAATTTTGTCTTATACAATATGCTTAAACACGCGTGGTTGCCGTTCAGCAGCTTCGTTATTTGTTCGAGGCATAAAGTATTACGGAGTAATAAAAGTCCACAGCTTATCCTTGATCAAACCTTCAGTCGTACTCTAGTGGCCTAGAAATAGACGTTGGGGATACTGGAATGTAAGCTGTTGAGTAGACACAACCGAAACACTGGGCCGTCAAGCTATTTCAGTATGAACGTTTCGTTGTTTTCAGTAAAGCAGGCCACATTTCAAGAGCGCTGGTTCTATTAAATTTCAAATTCAGGGGGTGGTGAACCCAAATTTTGATTTTTTTAAATCAAAATGTCGTCGATCCAGCGGAATACTGATGCACTGTGAATAGAGTTACTGTGACATGTTATTTCGAGTTTTTTTGGTTCCTTCTACGCCTGAAAAACACTTTTGAATCAAATATAACAGTTTTCAGGGGGCAAACTATTCCCTAAGGCTGGTAGATTGGATACGCATGATTTGTCGCGGTCGAGGAGGCATCAGTAGAACGTTGGAATTGAAAGTGCGCTGTGGGGTGAAGAATCTCATCTCACCAAAATCTCTGTGATGAAATAGTATAGACAATCTTTACTGAACTGCTACTCTGCACTGCAAAATCATCCTATCGGTTTTTTTCGAGGCAAAGCACAACTACTTTAATGCTTGATACTCTAATTCGTGTATAGCTAGTATTTCGACAACTTTGTTTAAGCACTTCATCTTTACCGTTGCTGGCCACCAAGATGATACACTCCCTTGAAGTTTGTGACTGCCGGGAAGCGAATTAAGTTCTTCAAGTTCAAAAGTGAATCGGTTGACATCTGTACCGGTTCTTTGATTAACAAAGCAAAAGACATCAGCCAAAAGTCTGGTGTGAAAATAAGGTTACCAAGCGACACGACGCGCAACCTGATTTAATAGACAAATCTAGGATAGTGTGCTCAAAGCAAGGGTCTGAAATATTTAACAGCCTGCTAGCAGTAACAGAGGATGTATAGGGGTTGAAAATGTTAAACGCTTTAGCAAGTTTGCGTGATCAGGCATGAGATTGTTGGGAAAAGATCATTTCTTTACGGCTAGTTTTCCTCTGTGGGGCATATTGTTTGCCTCAGTCTAAAAAGGTCTCCAAAACCTTATATATATGCTGGTTGAGTAGATGGGTGGACAGAGCAGTGATGCAAGGAAATGTTTTTTTGTGTGTATAAAAATCATTTTGAATTACGCCAGCTGGTGTGACATAATTTGCAACCAGTCTGTTGTGGAAAACCAAACATCAGAATTTAGGGTGACTGCGGACATGCGCCACTGAATGATCTTGAACCAAACGTGCGATGAATCACTTGCATGATCGGACTGTTATCAGGTTTACTTCAGCCATGTGAAAACAGAAAGCGACCATGCATATATCCATCTATCTTCGATTTACTTCTTATTCAAGTGCATTCAAGTGTTGCGGGGAAGGTCCACGAGTTCCAAGGTGCACCCAATTGTGCTTACCATATATACATATATAAAGACCTCTAGTGTGGTCTAGAATGCGTTCCAATATATTGCGATTTAGTGAAGAGACAAACGGAATTATTCTAACTTCCCTTTTAAGCCAGCTAGATTCCATTATGTTTGCCACAAATAACTGGCAGGAAAGCTGAAAACAAAACCGTCTGCCAATTCAAACATAGTTACAAGTATTGTGTATGCCTACCCTCATGTGACAAAGGTCACGTTTTACCACAAAAAAATATATGTCAGTTGTGAGCTGTCTAATTTGATCAAGAGCAAACGCTAAACTAGCTCCTGAGAGAGAAAGGTCCCCAATGATGGCACCAGGTCAAATGTTCTCCCGAGAAATTAGAACTTTCCAGACATCAGTAGTTGGATGAATGACAAAAATCTGTCAGAATATGTAAAGTGAACAGATATAGACTAGTGGTTCCCCAATTAGGAGGAAGTGACCGTTTAACTTGTTGCCAGACCATCTGAGACTTTATGCATCGGATTCTGCAAGCAGTTTTCTACCCGCCAAATGTGCTTTTGAACGTTTGGTTCTACACTGGTTATTGCAGAACGTTTTTGACGTAATCGCTCATTTAATAGCAAGTCTGCGAAAAACGAGACCGTTAGGCTGCAATGCTGATTTTCAGGGTCACCATCAGGGGACCGCAGCCCGAGATACGTCCGTTATTCAGTCGGTGGAGCTGGCCACAAACTGCGTTGATTCTTCGATGTCAAGTCATAGACCAAGCGCCAACGCGTCATCTGCATCATATACAAATCTCAAAAGAGAGAGATATACCAAGCCAGAGATCTCCTGGCATACGGAAAACATGACCATATCAGTGTTACCCGCGCGGGCATCAGGTATAGCGGGGGAGGGTGGGCGTTTTAGAAAACTGTCTGACGAACTCCAGTATCATTGATCTTAGGTTCCCAGCGGACCGGGGCGACGCTTCCGAGGCACCAATGTTTAAACACATAGAGTTCCCGGAAACCGTCCAAACGCATCATCCACGTCTTTGGTCCATAAATTATAACAGATCCGACAGCCACATCCACATTTCCGCTGATTTGTTGGCTAACATTTTCAGTTTTTTTGCGCCTGGTGGAGGCGACATTAGAAGATGAGATAAATATCAATGAGTGAAAGAATGCCAAGCGTAAGGTAGATGTCTGTCTCAAAAGCTGTTCCTGGTGACAATTCTTATAATTGGTCAATCCACTGCAACGGAATCCGACCGGCAACCTAGTTTCGTCTGGCAAAATTGCTTAAGTAACAAGCAAAAAACTGAGAAATTAAGATTTTCTTGATTTTCAGGTCCCACGCTGCGCTGGCGCATCTCCGAGTTAGCAGAAAAAAACGGTAGTATAAGTACATCGATAGTCAAAGAGTAATTTTGAAATTGGCCAAGATTTACCTCGCAGTGCACGATGACCGGTGAACGTAAGGTATTCTGAAGGATCATGCTACCCCCTTGCGTTTTTGGACCCAGATATACAAATGCTTATAAATGGCATGAAAACACAAAACATTGCTTATTCTCGCCATCTCCGAAAAGTGACATTTTACTGACCGATTGAAATTATTCTTGAGATGCGGCAAGAAATGATCTTGTTTAAATTCGCCTCAATATCCTCCAGAATGTTTCTCCATGTATCGTCAAGTTTCTTTTCTTGTATGGCTGGCAGCTAAAATGCAACAAAATATCAACTGGAAAATTTCAAACAGCGTGCATCGCAGCCAATGAACAATCCCATGCACCAATAAAGTCTACCAAATACACGCAAAATAAGTTCCGGGAGGTGGACTTTAATTTTGGAAAAAGCCTGGAGATCTTATACGGGCCTATGCTACGCAAAAATGGGTCATTTAGGCTAAAAAAGGGTGGGTAAATCTCACTCCATTTGCCTCCGAATTTCGGAGACAGTTTATGGTAAACAATTCACAAAGACAATCTTGGTTGTGTTTGACATCGTTCAATTCAGTCCGCCCATAAAATTACTAAAAACAGTAAAAACGTACATTCCAGTAGCTGTCTCGTTTTATGGAAACCTGGTTCTTTGAAGCTTGTGCACAGTTGTTGGTAAGAACGTTTGTCGTTTGTAACTGGCACGCAATCGAATAACTAAGGTTTTTCTATGGCCGTAAGCAAAGATAATTTTTCATAAACCGAATGCTCAGACTCCATGGAGGGGCTCATTCCAGTAACACCTACAGATGCAAACGTCCATTCTGAACAGTAATCCAAACGGCTGTAAATTATCGAGATATAAATTTCTGATTAAGCTACACATGCACTCTGAAGTAACATTACTCTATCTACCAGAATAATTGGGGCACAAAACGGTATATGTTGTGATGTTCACAGATATAAGTTTAACTGTCCTTTGTTCGTAGATTATCGGTATTCTAAAGACAACCAGCAACCAAGGAGAGGACAAAGCTTGCAAGTCAAATTTCACCATAGTCTGCCTCCTGTTTTACGATGCATTTCTTTAGTAACCGGAAAGTCATTGCTTATGAGTTATTTGTTTACATCGCTTTTTTTGAAAACGGTCGGGTGTACAACGGTTTGTAGTCAGTTTCTAGATGAAAAAAGTTGCGCTTACTGTCCACTTATGGGCATAAAATACTCCCAGGACACCGTCCACATAAGCATCGTTCACGAGTGACAATAATGCCTGGTGCTTTGTGGCGGTTTTTTCCAGACTATTTTCAACTGTAACTTCTAAGGCTTTTCTACATAGATAGCAAAATACATTTGATTCCTCTCACGATGGATGATCAAGAAAACCAGATAATAATTCGATAGGAGGGCTGTCAGCGCTCATCATCACGGTGATTAACTTGCATTTAGACACTCGTACTTCAATTAAGGGGTCCACTTCATATTAGTACACATTTTGACTGGCTCCTCGAGTGACGTCTGCACAGATTTCGAATTCCCGGGCTTTTCGGTTTCACTCATCTTGCGCAACTGTTTTTCCCCTTGTCTACTTAAAGACGGATGATAGTTCGCCAAGGCCTACTATTTGTGTAACCCTTTTTTTCAGGTAAATAAACCATGATTACCCACTGTGCCCGTTATTACTTAATGTGTAATTTACCATGTGTGCGGCTGGCAAATTTCCTAGCTTGAGAGCCAGCTGGGGCACATGTGATTCTAAAAGCCAGTCAGAATTCTGTGGATTATTCCCGACAACTCCTATATGGGTGTTTCTACCTCATGCGACTGGCAATGTGTCACCCGGTTCAACATGTAGCAACAGACATGGGTTCTTTTTGGAAAGCACTTCAATCAATCAATGTTCAGTTCTGCATGTTGACAGCATTATGTGAGGGAAATGTCACTTTTTCAGCATTTCCTGTTTACTCTTTTTTAGGAAGCAGCGTGAACAGGTGTGATTTGATATGGGAAGGCTGAAAGCATGAACTCCACACCATGATTATCCTTAAACCCAGGCTAACCCCATTCAAACTATCAGAATGTCACATCGCGCATAACGCTATCCTAACGCATCTCGCACTAACCATGTAAATCTAACATCATATGCCTTCCAGTAATTCGTTCAAACCCCAGGTGGCTCTCAGTGCTTGTTACAAGCATGCCCAAAGAATTTTATCAGCAAAGCATTTTAGATTGCAAATGATCATTTTCCGGTTTTAAAATATGAGTCTTGAAATTAGGGTAGATCGCTTGGAAATAAGACAGATTTTAAAAATTAGGTCGTGGCTCGTTAACGAACTGCTGTTGAGGAATAAGAAACCGATTACTTTTACCTTTTTTGAAGATCAAGCTACTGGCTTATCCGCATTTACGAGAACTGCAGTTATGTCCCCTCCCGATAAGGACGGGTTAAAAGAGGCCAGCAACAAAGACATCAAACTGTGATCCCCTCTTAATTTACAGTGACCACCGACGGATTTTTCAACAGACCATGAAGTGAGCCCGACGCAGCTCCAGACACATCGCATACGAATCAAGTGTCAGGCATCTATGTCATACTTTCCGTTTTCGTGAACCGCGTCAAGCTTTTGGATTCAAAAGTCTCAGAAGATTTGGTCAGTGGTTCCTAGAAGGGTCACTTGCCTTCTCTCTGAAGAGTGTGGTTTGTGCGAGGCAACTCAAGTAGTTGCCATCGAAGCGCTTCTATAGCTTGCGGAACACTTTGTCCAGCGTTATGTCCACTTTAGATGACTTAGATGCAGTCAGTCCATGAACTGCTGTCGAAGGCGATAAGACGAAACGTTCCACCGGGCAGCACCTTAGGTAAAGCTCACATAGTGTTGCGGGTGTTTTCGGAGGCATCTAGTGTTGTTAACTATTGTACGTACCAGCTACCCGTCATTAAAATGTTGTTCATTATAGCTATAAAAAATCCTAATCTGAATTCCGAAAAATGCTGTTAGAAGTACATTTTAAAAAACGTGGCTCAAATGTTTGTTAAACGCATTTCTCAACCTGAGTTACTTCGATAAAAATTTAGATGGACCCTCAGCAGTCGGATGTGAAGGGTGTTGCGTATGTGTATATGCATTATCACGTTGAAATACGACGATCGAGTCCAAGCAGGTTACAGACTATACCCATTTTATCATATTCATCACACCAAGATTTATATATGATCCATCATTAATGACTTCCGTACCGCGAATGTATATAGGCAACTTAGCCAAAAACTTTGGTGGTACGGCATTACGTGACAGTAAGCTTTGAGTAGACTATAGTATATTAATAAACCAGAAAGTAACTAAAAGTTAATTTGTTGTTACAGAGTTGGTCTACAACAAAAGGTGTCATCATTAAGTTTTGTCGCTAGCTGTGCGGGTCTTGAGTTATTATGCAGCAACATGATTCCCGACTCCGTCGTGGAGAAGAAATTCGGAAGTATCCATGTGGCCTGAAAATGCAAGATGATGAATCTCTGTCAAAAAGTTTGTTCGTGTGTTAGTTGTGGTCGAAGGTTTTGCACTCAATAAAAAATCGTGGTAGCTTGTGTAAGGCCTTGTAAATCCCGCGGTCGCATGCTAATGATGTACGTGGATCTCGTCATGAACGGGAAGATTGCAGTTATTTTATTCTTCAATCCAAGTAGTGTATAAGCACCGTTTCAGAAATCAGGGTTAGAAAAATGATATTTTATTGATGCACACACCAGTCACATTGGAGATTTGACCAAGGTAACCGACAATATGCAAAAGATTTGGTTTAATCGAATAACGATGCAAATTCGTAAACCGAACTTTGGTCCGGGAACTAAAAAAATTGAAACCTGAACGGTCGGTCTAAAAATAATTGACAATTTCAGGGAACATGGGTAGCCACAATCCTTCAAAACCTGCTATTGCCTTGGTGCAACCTGCTTTAGATTACGTTAAGTAGGAGAGAAGATGTTTTGCACGATAAAGCAAGAAGCACAATGCTGGCGCGACTGGATCACTGCTGTTGCCAAATAAATGTTTTCGTGGCAAACTGTTCTTGCTGTGAAAGGTGCTGTAGGTTATGGAGGCTTAAGAAAACAATCATATTAGTTTGGCACCAGTCAAGTTAGGCCATTGAAGGGTGACGAACGAATGGACTTTGGCTACATAATACGAGAGTTCACGGCCCACTAGTGAAGCAGCTGAGGAAGTGGAAGCATTTAATACTTCTCACTATTCATCACCACAATAAAGTGGAAATATAAATTGCAAAGTAATAAGCTACTTTATCTCACTACGAAAAAAGCAATCAATGTTCTTTTCTCCAACGCAGGTTTTAACTGATGTCCGCTCTGATATTGACGTTAGGGCCAAAATTCTACACATGATGAGTCAATTTCAATGTGCTCGCTCATCAGTAGAAGTATCCTGGGCAAACGTTTTGTCTGCTGCACATTTATGCACCAGTAAACATTTCAGTGAGACATTAGGAAGACCCCATATTTGCGTGTCAGGAAACAATTTTGAATTTGCGGCTCACGGAATGTAAATTATAATTTTTCTGGGATATCACTGGGACAAATTATTCTTCTCCGTTTTTTTATGTGGTATATGATTGTTCATACCGTAAGGCAATGTAACGTTAAGAGGGTCAATGCCTAATCAACCGTCGCATCTAGTTGAAGCACACTTGTTTGAAATTATTTTGGAAGCACGTACACAGGTCCTGGGTTGGCATAAACAATTAGCTAATAATCTTGACCCTTTTGCTCAACCTGGTAAATTAAAACGGTTTAATTTGAAGTCAGGTGTTGTTACAAAATTTTAGGAAAGCAAGATCTTTCAATGTTTCCTAAGCTGGGAACAATTTGACAATTAATATGGTTTTTCAATTGCCTGTTCCCCAGAATCACCAGGCTAACTAGAGAATTCCAGCCAAAAGTCCTGGATTTGACTGTCTCCGCTGGAAAGAAACAAACAAGTAAATCCTGACCATCAGGAGTTAAAAAGTGTTCGTTTATTTGCTTTTTTGTTGTACCGCAAAGTGATACAATCAAATGCACCGTTTTGTTACCTCAGGGCATTGGCTTAAATATTTGGTGACGCCTTTTGGACATCATGTTAACTTGACAGAGGTATAATAATTTCTTGATTTCCTTGGGTTGCTAAATGAATATAACTAATTCGGCAAGATTGGCCTTTAAAATACTTGATGTTGCACAACACTGTATTGGCCTTATTTCATCATATAATTCGAGAAACATACCTAATACTAGAGAAAGACAACAAATCAAACCACAACAAACACATTTTTAAGTTTTTTTCTTAAGTTTGCGTGCCCTGTGGCGTCAGTTGCGTGGTTTTTGCGCGTATTCATTTGTCCTCTGAAATGCCTGCTGGTTAACAACTAACAAGTCCTGAAACTTAACGACCAACAGTCAGTCTGTCTCAGGAATAAACTTCCCAGTATTGTGTTGATACGACCCTGCCCGCTGCGGTCTTTGATAGGCAAGGATCAACTCAGGCCGGATAAAATCATAGGGTGGTAAAGATCCCAGAATGATATGATTAGCTGTTCACTGCACCGGGGACAATATAGGCAATCTGCACTTCTTTATTGGTGTGGCGCAAGCTGTCGAATTATGCACTAAAAGCCCTCGCGAGAAACAATGAAAAATTGTCAAGTTATTAGCAACTTGTTCTGCGCTCCAGCAACTGAACATAGCCTTCACATTTTGTAAGTTCGCGGACGCAATTTCAAGTAAGCTCAAAAATGGACAACTCAGCTATGTTCTGCACAAAAGTTAATCTGATACTTCATAACAGCTGGCGTGGTTGGACATGTGTAACACAGTTACCCTTTCACGAATATTAAAATATTTAAGCCAAAAAATAACCACATTCGGCGACCAGAAATTCGGATTTTTAAAAACATTTTGTCTGAAACATCAAAGAAATTTAACTAGATTTTTTTGAAACAGATGTAGCCCCGTAAAACAGGGTACACCCGAAAACGGATCAACCAAAGTTACTTCTCTCCACATGCTGGTGCATGCGATAAAGAACATCGTAACGGAAGTTTGCCAAAGTCCAGGCATGGAGATAGCAAACTGGCAAACTAAGCCTCCCAAGCGAAATTAGAAAGCACGCTGGGGTATATTTTATTTGGTAAGTTTGATTAATAATGAAACCTATGAAATCAATTTCGCTGGCTTAAAAAGCGAACCAGTGCTCACTTATAACGTACGATCTGCAATCGCTGTGCACTGCGGTCGTTATTAAACCAGTATCACCGCCAAACGCATAAACAACTTTAGCGTTCAAAAGCCCAAAATAATATGGCTCACTGTTTACTGCATGAAAAGATAACATTATTGCACCCCATATGTCATATTATTAGTAACATGCGATATATTGTTACTTTTATGTCGACCTTTTTCAAACAGTCTCCGTAATAAATACCTTTTCTGAAAAATATACCGTGTCACAAGAGTAAGATGACATTGCTTCAGAACAGTAATCAACCTACCACCGTCAGTAGTGAGGCCGGCTATGACTGTGTGCGCCACAAAAGTTTTGGAATTTGGAAGAGGTTGATATGCGGTTGGGGAAAAAAATGTGTGTATTGATTGTTGTTTGCAGCAATGATTGCGCTGAAACAACTTTTTCAAAGAGCTTTTTGTCGTGTTAAATCTGGAAATAAAGCCATTCCTAGTGTTGCCAAAGCTAAGCGTTACCATTCTTTTGACACGGTTTTCAAATAATAGCGGAAAAACTTTTGACCGCATTATGCAGAAAATTAGGTCGAGCTGCGTAAAACTGATAATGTTTTCACTGGTGCTGGGACAATTGTTATCTGATCATATGAAAGGCAAAGTACAGGTGACTGAAAGCAGGTTTTGTCACCGTGTAAAAAATGTACAATCCTTGTGATTAAACTGCTACCTTCAGTTGCTTGGCTTGCTAAATGGGTGTGCGTCGCAAAATATTAGGTAATTTTGTGGAGATTGCATAAAATGAGATCCAGAATCAGTGCTGTTTTATAACAAAACTTATACAGTTTTTTACTGTTAAATCGGCTAATCAGAGTTGACATGCGTGTGACAAATTCAGCCAAAAAACTACCGATTGTGATTTCAAAGTTCTGTGTTACCACCCTGAAAGCACGGTTGATAATGTGCCAATTAGTACACACAGTTTGGAATGTGAGGTACAAATGACCAGTAAAACAAATCTTTATTAGCGAGGATGTTTCCCGCCACAAAACCGTTACATACTCATGAAGAATGGAGCAGGAAGATCGCAAAATTAACGCTCGTGCTCGGTGAGCTTAAGTCACACTCATGAGCGAAAGAAATCGGCGGTGTTTTTTAAACACAATAGCCAGACACCCACATTACATAATATGCAGCTCCTCATATGTCATAAATTACTTTAACATGTAAAACATGTCAAAGCTGTAAAAACTGAAGAAATGAGGATTTACGCTAAATATTAGATCTTCTAATGTTCACTGCAAGTCAAACCCTAATAAAATGGCAATTCTTCCCCAAAGTGAGAGCCATATGGACACCTATCATCACCCATGTTTCTAAAATGAATACACCTTCTTTTAAGTAATTGCGCATCTCACGAAACTCATGGCGTTTGTAATCGGTGGCCCTTATTGTCTGAACATTCATTCCTTTAGTTATTACCGGGTGTTCAGCGGAATAAATAGCGCAAGCCTCGATGGAATATTGTTGGTCTTGTCCTTTAATAGAGACTTCAATGCCACATGTTATTGTGGCAATGCATTGACTCAGATATTGAGTAACCACTTCAAAG
>SJOL01010838.1:2669492-2686588 GCA_004794785.1 Opisthorchis felineus
GTCCAAAACTTCCGCGTGAAAAATATGTGGTAAAATGTGTACCACTTTTTCAAAATATTGTATAGAGCGTAGAGCCTAACAACGCACGACAATAGAGTATGGTTTAGCAAATATGTTTACGCTCATTTAAGATATTTTGTTGGCATGTTTTTCCAATATCAGACAACCAAAGATTCTTCAGTTCTTACCTGTTTCAAGACTTGTTTTAGCTGCTCAATTGGATAGAAAAAATAAGAAAATCCGTCTGTCATCACCATCTTTGGTGTCTACAAGGTACAAACGCAGTGTTAGTCATAGCGGGAAATGATTTGCTGAGGTTTTGGCTCGGAAAAGCCACAGTTGGTTAAATAGGAAGTAGCCATTATAGGACTGTTTATATCATCCGAGACATGATAAACTTACGTGCCGCTATTTAGGAAAGGTGTGATTAACATGCAACACGGTCTCGATAAGATAAAACAGAAAATATATGCGCGTATCTGAGGCTATGAAACATATTCTGCTAAAAATTTTGCGTTTAATTTTATTTTACAAAGGCGCCAGAGTTCACCTTATTTAGTAAACTGAAATTTTGTTTCTTAAAGTCTATATAATAGAGCCCAAAAATTTGGTGGGAAATAAACTTATGTTGACATCCAAAAAGGTAGATTGTGTGCGCATTATTAACTTTGACTACAACTCTAAGCAGATTGGAGGAAACTAGCCAAATTTTGGTTGGCCAATTTGGTCCATGTTAAGCACAGTCGGCACAACGTAATGTTTGTGTTTTGTAGGTCAACAGAGAAAACGTTTTAAGATGTATAATACTACGAGCAAAATTATCTTTAAAAGCGCGCTTCATATTTTCCGAGTCTTCAAATTTCAAGCATTTGTGCATTAACAAAAACGTGAACGGCAAATCAACATTTTTGGGCGCACTTTCTAATAACGATTATAGTAATATAGTGTTTGTCAGTTAGTTATTACTTGTGGGCTCCGCCGTCAAAGTATATCTTTTGGATATATCATTTCCATTTTACTTTTGCGTCTTAAAATTTTTAAAACCTTTGATGAAGTATAACTAGGTTTTTTACTTTTTGATCAATGTTTAAGTTGCAAGATTCCTGGTATAATTTAAGCAGATATCATCAGAACGCTAACGTTTACGTACGCTATAGTTTTATAAATGTGCGGTGTGAAATCATCAGCCGCTAATTAAATCATAATTAGAAATAATATTATGCAGTCAAGTTTTTAGGCCAGGCCCGTCTTTGATTTAGTTAGCTCTTTATTGTCTACGTTTATTAAATTTTATTCTTATAATAATTCTTTTCGCCCTCTTTGCGACCAACTTGTTGCACCGAGGGGATTCCATTGAAAAAATGATCAACCTACAGATGTGGACCAGAAGAACTAATGGTGTTGCAAACAGTAAAAACACCCTGAAAGGTTTTTGCCGCCTACCATGGACATTTGGCAACAACAATTAAAAAAACGGCATGCTGCAAAAGCAGATTGCTGTAGATAAAGTTAATTCGACAATTTGTATTATATTGTAACATGTATTGTATTATATATTATAAATTTATATTGTATTATATTTATATCACGCTGTATTAGCGTATTCCACGTGATTTCTTATTCTTTAGAAAGATTACTGAACGAGTGGGTTTATCGCGGTTTTGGGAACGAATGCAAAATCGTAATAATTCATTAATTAGATTCGACAAAGTCTGATGGTCGACTCAGTTCCGGCCACGAATTGGATCACAAAGCACGAAGTTTCACACACATTTTTGTGACACATCGCTTTATATTTTTCTATTCAGATTTTGAGGTACATGGGCTCATAGTGTTTATTAAAATGCATAGGGGTGATTTTCTAAATGACCATATTACTATACATTTGGACGATAAACATAGGTTATATTTTTAGGCCAATAAAAGTATTTGCCTATGCTGCATCCACCATTCCCTGATGCAACTAAGTACAATTCATACTTACGTGTTTGGAAGCAAATGATCAAATTGTGTCACAAAGCTTGTGCATTAGAGTCTTTAAAATCATGGACAGACTTAATAATTAAGACTAGACATGGAACAATAGTGGTTCGTTAGGCCATAAGGTTAAAAACTGAACTATTAAGGTATTTCTAGAGCTTATGCTGTATTTGATGGGGAGTCCCGGATTGGTTTGTGAAGTCATGAAAAAATACTTCATCGAGTAGTACTTTCAACTCTAGCTTTCTACAATAAGGCATGCAAAAACGCCTAGTTTCTGTGAAACGCAAGACCCAAAGTTGAAAAATTTCCAAACTATACCTATCTGTGACAACAATTTCCCACACGTCAGAAAATGGAATAAATGAAGTCTCCTGGCCCCTGAGAGTTTCACTGATTTTTAACGACATAACTCATGTCTCCTGAAATATCCATTGTCTGGTATACTCGAATTCAACTGCAAAACCGAGATTCCTTCCCAGTGGTTGTTGCATATAGTCACCTATGTACTATCCAAGATAAAACACGCACGGAACATCTAAATGCGATTTGGCACACAGTAATTCTTGGTCAATTTTCGTTTGCAGGATTTTTATTGAAATCACCATTTTATTGCCTAACAGGATGTATAAATTCATACATTCTGGGTTCTTCCCTTTTGAATGGGCTGCAAAAATAACAGAACTCACTGCCTTCTGAGTTTTTCGCCGCTTGTTTGTTTTAAACAAATCAGTGCGGCGTATGGACTTTCAGGTGAACCTTACGTTTAGTGGTGAATACATCAATGTAGCCTCATTAATCGGCCAACGTCTTATAAGCGTGAACTGCGCCGTTGCACATGTTACTAAATAAAAACTTAAACAATTGCGAAGTCTTTATATTTGTTACATTTTGAAACTTTTGTACTGTTTTTCTGTCAAACTTGAAACTGGGTAACCTTTTCACTTGCTGTAAGCCCTAGTCGGTTTTATTTGTAACCCAATGAAAATGTCCAGGAATGAAGATGACGGCAGCCACATCCTTCGTGAACATAACTGGCATAACAAGAATCCTTTGTACCATATTTTGCACAATAGGAGTTACGCCAGTGGTACAAGCGCGAGAACTTTTACTCGCCAATAAAGCCTAATAACATATTTTATGAGTTGTACAGTCCTAGTTGCGTTTGGGACAACCAACGAAAACTATATTTGGGCGGGCTTGTTTCCACTTCATTGAATAAGCAAATTGGATAAAACAATTCCCTTTAAGAAACGTTTAGCCTCCTGCATTGTTGTTAATAGCGTCTTCAAGTGGCATTTACCTAACCTCTGGACAGCATTTTTGCAAGTAGTTGTGCGCAAGAAACGGTTCATAAGTAGCAACTTCTCAGTAGGAGCTAGATATCCAATAGAAATATACTAATGGAAAAGGATAATGCTTTTTCGGGCTAAATCATACGCTCAGTTATTGCAGTGTACGCAGAAATGCCTATTATGCTCGACAGTCTATTATATATTCCACATGTCTAGAATTCTTATTATTGTACACCTCAAAACAGAGCCCACAACAGTCAGCACACTCCAATTGTCGCTCAACTCAACGTTAAAATAAAGATATACCTTTCTTGGTCATACGGTAAAAAAACATTCCTTTTGTTCCCTGAGATATAGCCAGCCAAAACCAAAAATGAAACATTTGGGTTGTACAAACCCTCACAAGCACCGTGGCGAGTTTTGTGAAGTTTGTTACTCACCGTAACAAAACGGTTTGGCTCTCAACTACTGGCAGGTTAGTCGTGGGCTTCCAACGCTTTTACGTTCTTGTAAATAGGTGGCAATAGTGGAACAGCTGCATGGCTCCCTTTGAATTTTTGGCATAGGACATCTTAAAATTTGTTTCCTAACATGGCTAAGATGTAATATTTGGAAAAAACCTTTTGTGACTGTTTCATAATATGTAAACTTCTGCAAAAGCGTGGGCTTTATAATCGACCTAAGCAGATCTGCTGGTATATTGAAAATTTCTATTGTGAATAATACGCACCTAATCGACTAACATGTTCGGCAGCTAACTATACCACGCATAAGCTCAAGGTTGCAAGGTTTTTTGGTGTAAAACTGAGCCTCGTATGCACTGCACCTTCTTCCGCAAATAAATGTGCCAAAGCATACTCAAGGAGTTACAAAAGAATCAATTGCTTTATAACTGATATTCGTGTAATTCCCTGCTAGCTTGTTATAAATGAAATTAGATGTTATTGATTATAATTGTATTCTCTGTGCAATGTAGATTGGAAAAGAAATTATTTGGGTAACAATTTATTATTCGGCCTTTCCTGATAGATTACGCATATTAGGCATAAATTTTCTGGCCTATTTTGTTGACATCACATTTTGCCATGTCTCAAGTGTATGTACAAATCATGACATTTGTAACCGCATCTCGGTTGTTAAGAAGATATTTTTAGCGGTTGTTATAACATTGTTGTAATTAGTCACAACCTGCGTCATTAATAACAGACTTCCTGGAAGGTAGGTTAGTTTGCGGTTCATTCTGCATTACGGGTATCCTATAAATTTTATGGAACCTTTAATTATCCTTACTGCGTGATAACTTCTGATCTGGCATTCTTCCTAGTTCAAAACGGTTATTTTAATTTTGCTGCACTTTGTGTATGTACAATAAATTATTAAATTAGCCCCATAGTACAGTTTAAAATTTTACTCTAAATGAAGCACAAAAACAGTTTTATTTTACCCACAAAACATGGATGTCCTGAGAAGAGCACTTGGGACACAAAACATCTTTTTGCTGCTTGAGGAGCTTTCAAAATCATGCCCGGGAAAATCAAGTCTTCATAATCTTTTAGCGTGTGCGGTTTACTTAGCAGATAACTGATCAACTCCGTCGTGAGCGCACGCCTTTACAACATTTTTCTCTTATTCAACTCAATTTGCTTTTTAATTTCTTGTGTTTGAGCGTCTTGAACAGAAAAAATTGGAGATTAGAACAGCTGACGTCAATAAAGCTTTTTAAATTTTGAGCCCCTTCTAAACCACGGATGGTGTTGCAACTGTTTGCCGCAGACTAGGAAATGAGACTTTGCAGGACAGTATTAACTTCTTCGTTAGGCACGTTCTTCTAGAATTTTGAGACACATGCGAGTTGGGTGCGAGTTGCGATTTGAGTACGGTCAATTGTGCGACTTATGTTCTCAAGAGACAGGGAGGTCGCAGTACTGCAAAAGTGTACGGGCGTTAACGTCATCCATCGATAGCAAAAAATACCCTGTAAAACATTCCAAAAAGTTACGGAGTTGACGAACACAAGCTTCTTAATTTAAGCTGTTTTTATTTCATCTGAGATCACCTCATCTGAGAATGCCGCCATAGTTGTGTAAATGATAGTTGACATCTCTGGTAACGCAGCATCTGGTTATGCTGTGTAAAAATGATTCAAAATATGCCTTCAAATATGACCTAACTTATGTTAGTCGGCCGAATATTTCCACATCAAGACAGGTAATGATGAGAAAATCTCACCCGTATTTGGACACTCGTTTACTTGTATATTTTGAGCGTGAACACCGTCGCATGAAATACATAGCGTTACGACATGGACAATACAATGATGAAAACAAGATACCTCTGCCAAGAACGAAAAAAGAAGCTAGAGAACTGTAATACAATAGGCTCGGTATGAGTTGCATAGTGAAAGATGTTTAGTACAAATGTCGTGCCAGCTTTTGCACCGTAGCCTATTGAAATGTTTCCATCGATGTGTTGTGCTTTTAGCCGCGAACAAACTGACACAATTGAAACATCTGAATGCATTTCTGTGCGAAAGTATAAACCTAAATGTTCCTTAAAACATAATGCATTCTTCTGCAGTTTTTTCTTAAAAGTTTTCAAGCAAACATCTTATTTCGACGATCCCATATTTTTAAATATTTATGTTTATTATAATCTAGAAATGGAAATAGTTTCAATGGGGATTACAGAATTTACGAACGTTAGCAAGAAACATTTAAGAAACAAGTGTCTTCACTTTTTAACACTCTGTGAGATTTTCATGCGGAAAAATTTTCTGAAGCATTCTTTTACAAGAGGCGAGACCATTGTTGCACAGGAAGGGTGACAGCAACCGATACTTGCAAGTACTCGGGACTACTACGTTTTCGGGATGCTGAGGGCTATTTATACTCACGTTCTCCGGCCAGAGTTTTCACTTAAAATTTGTGAAACAAATGTGAAGCTTTGCAAGTTTATTATTCTATGAAATACACGTAACTGACCATTAAAGTTACTTGTATTTGTTGCACGTTTGGATAAAAACAAAGCAGGATTGCTGAGCAAATCAAACAAAAACGGAAATAGACGTATGTGCTTTGTTTGCAAAGGACATTTTACAAGCGACATGTAATTTCTAGCTTTCTTGGATGTAAGTGACTTACTTAGCAATGTTGATGCCGCACCGTTACGAAAAATGTCTTAATTGACAACATCTATCAGGCAAGAAATTTACCGTGGACTCAGGTAAGATTAGTGCACTCCTTGCAGTGAAGATTAATTAGGGCAGTGTAACGTGATTTTTCACAGACGAAGTCAACTTCCATACAAGTGTTTTTCTTCAAGTGTCTTCAGTCGGATACATTAGGTATAAATGAACAGTCGCCCTCCACATTGGAAGCATATATATAGCACCAAAACCAACCTTTCGCTAGGCATTCGTTCACTTGTCATTTTTAGAGGACATAAAATTTGCAATAAGTACAGTAACACCATCATAATGCACGACATTACAAACTCTCAGCACTTTCTTGTATTTGTTTACTGCGTACAAATATGGCTGGGCCAAATATTGGGTCTGTTGAATGAGCAGAAAAATGATTGGTGCTTAGTTTCCTAAAATCTTCTTTCTGATGTAGAGTGGTCGAATGTGAAAAATTCCATCCCAAAACAAACCGTCTAAAAGTAAAATTGTCTAATTTTAACCTCAGGAACCTAGGTAAAATGTTGCATTTCAAGAGACAATTTGTGGCGTTTTAAGCAAACCGATTCTTTCAACGAAAATGATCTCATATTTTAGCAGCTGGGCCATGCAGACACCACGGTAGTTACATAAAAATGCACTGCATTAGTAATTTATAACACTTATATCCTAATAGATGAAACGAGCACATTTAATAAAGTGTAATAACAATACATGTAGTTCGTAGCTCTGTAGGCAGGTCTGGGTCCACTTTGCCATCTTACAAGTAAGCGGTCAGCTAGAAACGTGGGCTCCTCAAACATTCGGGCCATTATTTGAAAAGCATTAAAATTTGAACAATTAGTGCCTACTCTTATTTGTTTTCATAATCGGAAAATGACTCGACTAAAGCTTAGGCTTGTTGGTTCCAATATTTTTGGTTCACTACATCCTAGAGCACTAAAGTAGCACCTGTGCAGACAAAAAGTGAGAAGCAGAAGCAGCGGAGTCAAAAAAGTTTTGAAGGTTAGCAAATTTTACTGCTACGCGTTACAATAAATATAGTCTAACCAACCAAGGGCTACCATTTTGGGAGAGATCTATTCCCGCTCCAAAAATGTGTGATTTTGTGCGTAGTACCTACTTTTAAACGCAACCTTTAAAAACTGCGTATTTTTCCCTAAAATATTATTTTATTTCTAAATATTTTCTCCGACACTGGCTATCTAGATAATATTCACACAAAGCCAGTGAAATGCATTGATTTTGTAGTCACGGCTTTTCGTGTGCAAATTACTGTTTGCGTTTAGGCAATCCACTCGGAAGTACGACAGCTACAGCAAAACAAAATGTACGTCCACGAAACTACTTTACATACTTATAACGCTGAATGCTGGTCCAACGTCTATTTTTAGCGTTAAGACTAAACGAAGCTTCAAAAATAAGTGTTTCTAGAGTTAATCCTCATCAGACCAAATTTCACGTCTAAGTTACGATTATGCCCGGTGATCGCGTGCTGCCCAATATTTTCAAGTGGTGTCTTGTTAACCGTCGGAGTGGTAATCGTGGTTTGAGGTTAGTCGTTATTTGAATCGTTACCAAATAATTGACAGAACATCGGCGCACTAGATTCATTGCGCTATTGTACATCTATCGGAGAATTAAGCAGGTTTAAAATTATGCGTTCGAAAATCAGAGAATCTGTGGTCATTAGCTCGCAAAAAGTCCCTTTGATTCACTATCCACGAGGGGTATCAGCTTTTGAAAGTGTCCCATCTCTGTTTAACTACAAGCCGGTATAATATAGACGTTTTCTAAGGACAAGAACTAAGACTTAGAATAATATTAATCTTGTGGCTGACAGAGTGATTTGATGCAAACGACTGCCAACCGAAAGCGCAAGCCCGTCAACCGATGTTAGTTCTTTGCCCGAAAATTACCCACATTGAGCAGCACAAATATTTTTCAGTTAACCGAAGAGCTTGAGAAAAATCAAGGACGTGCAAATGTTTAATGTGCCCATGAAACAGAAAACGCAAACTTTTGGTAATTGTTATGATGTCATTTAAATGCACACAATCAATGTCATTCGATGCAAGTTTTTTGTTTGCAAGGAAGCAAACTAAGGCGTTTTCAGCATTCAAAGTTTTAAAATTCACTGAAAGTACCGGAGTTTCAAAACTTATGCACTGAAAATGACGTTTGTGCCTTTCGACGTATCGAGATTTTGCATGTAAAAATTATCTAGAGATTTTGTATGACACTAAAGTAAGGTACGCTCTTTTGTACCGTCTTAAGAAACAGCACAATCTACAAATGCACCCATTTGCATTTGGCAGTATATTCAACTGATTAATGAAACGACATAGAAGGGATTCAGCTGGGTTCCAAGAAAGCAGTCTAGTAAAAAAAAATGATATGCAAATGAGGCCATTTGTTGACATCCGTGCAATTTAGGTTCAAGTAGAACATTAGGTTGTCTGGAATGAAACCCAGGGACTGCGCCTATGTGATGCGCCGGCCGAAAGCGGAAAGGTGGAACCGGTCGTTCGTTGTCGAACAGATTTTAGCAAACTTAAAAAACTTATGTAAATACAATTAACTTATCACGACATTTGGATAAACATAATCTCCAAGTGAATAAGTAAAAACATACATTTTTGAAGGGCCTCAGGGGCTTTATTTTGGAATAAAAGGTATTTAAGATTTGACAGTAAAAACCTCTCTACTAATTACCAAAATGTTCGCCAAACATGTACTGGCCTGATTGTGGTGCAGATATGTTTGGAAGAGGAGAATAAGTGCGCTTGATATAAAGGTCACATTTTGAAATATTTTAAACTAACTAGACCTATAATGAAAGCGTCCAAATTTTCAAACTAAAATCTTCAAGCACTGTGATTAAAATCCATGTTATTGCTCAATTGCTGTCTTTCTCAGTTTTGATGAATATTTTCTTTAGCAATGAGATGGTTTAGTCTTTGTGTACTGGTCCACATAACCGGTTTTCTTCTAAAGATGCACGAAAGAAGTGTCACATTTTATGATGATGAACTCGTGTTAGTGTTTGTGTCAAGGTTCAGAAAAAGAAACTGAAAGCGCGAATTTAGACATTCCGCTAAGATCTGGGTCTTGCACATCTTAACGGGAATGAACCAGGTTGATTCATTCATGATTTGCCTGTTGTTCTTAAGATGTTTTTGAAAATTTAGGCGGCTTGAAAAAAGACGGAGTGTTTCAACAGTTAAGATAATTTGTCATAGTGAATAGTTGTATCCTCTGACGCTAATGAAACTGTCCTGATGTGTACACAAAATACACACAATTGCAGCGCAGAGCTGCTAATTCTAGTAAGATCTTCGTACAAGCATTTTAAACGTTTTTCTAAACCTGGTTAACAAAGTGCTACACACTCCCCAGCTTTTGTATTTCGTGTAACGCTGGATAAAACCGTCCAAGGAGACCTATCGTTCCCAAAATACGTGTAGTTCATGCTTTTTTGAGTCCTCAAGGAAATGGTTATTGTACACTTATTCATCTCAGACATTTTGGCTTTATTCCGTCTGCTTGTTTCGCTGTTTTTTTAACGTTTACTAATAATATGTAGCATATTGATGAGTCAAGTCATATAATTGTTAAGCTGAAAACAATTTCGTTTATCCAATATCTGATTATTTGAGAATAAGAGTGTCCACGTGATTACCTTGCAACACAGGCGTACCGGGAACACTTTCACGACGGTACATCCAAATGTTTGAACCACAACAAACAGGTTGTAGGACCGTTATGAAAGCACTTACATACCTGGTGCTATTTTCAATATTATAAATGCAGATATGTTTCAATTAAAACCGTGGTGAGAAATAGTCAATGAAGCCAATGTTCCGCACTGCTATACACGTCCATGTTAGGGATCAAAAAAATACAGACTATTACAATTGAGGTTTGATATTAAGATAAAAATTGGAGTAACATGGTCATGGTTTTCGGACGTAATGCAGGCGCAGCACACTCAATCATGATTTCTAAGCGTCAAATCCGGTACACTAATCAGCAACCCTTGCGGCGGGCTTAGGCACGAAATGCAAACCTGGTTTCCTTTTCAATCGCTGGCACAAAAATTAAGCTCATCGTTGCCGAACCCAACTGAGCAAATAGCCATACATAACGACATTGCATCTGGGCAAATTCATGAAGTCAAATGTCCGAATAGTTTGAGGAACCTGTAAAAATAATAATTTGGGCCAGCGTGCTGAAGCCCTCCCAGCGCTGCCCACTGAGCAGCGCGGACATGAGTCCGGGAACCTGTGTTCAGCAGCTTCAGAGAGAGGCGATGTTTCTGTTCGAACTCAGAGCGTCGACGGCTATATGTACATAAAATTGCTGGACTGAACGCATTGCCCATTTTGTTTGCGCTGAGTAATCTCACTTTTTCCGATGAGGACTGGTCTGAGACAACATAACAAGACACGCACGCTTCATTATTAAAAAGCAGCTAACCTTCGTCACTTGACTCTTAGTACCAATCCCAGGTAAGATGGGCTCAACGTCTAACTAATCATTCTCTAGAGGCCCACATTAGTCCGGAGCATACCTGCTTCCGATAACTACTGGATGCACCACTCGAAGCACCCAAGTATGACGCTTATATTTCTACCGCAGACATTCTGGCTCCTATTTGAGGCCTGCATTCTAGCATTATGACACCTGAGCAAGTCCTGCCGCTTCTAGACCCATACGCAACAGAGATATTCCCACACATGTGAACGCTTGTCTCATCAAGAAGCTCATCATGTACCCCACGATCGAAAGCAAATCCGCGGAGCCACCTACCCCGCAATCCAGACTTTATACACACATGATAGGAGATGCGGTGTCCTCTACTGGCAGATTCATGGAAGGAATTCTGCAAAAAGAACGGTAGTCTGCGTTCAAACACCAAAGGGAAGTGAAAAATATAGCTGTCTTCTTCACGAAGGGTGAGTACGCGGTCGCACTGAGCTGTATTCCAATCTGATTAAGGTTTAATCCAGCCAATTACAGGGAACAAATTTGAAGGTACAATTTAGTCTCCCTAATAGTGTTCAGGATGACGATGGAGGATTTTCTTGGAGTTTCGGAGCCAAAACTAACCTGGCGATTTCAAAACATCCTAGTGGACTTTTTGGTTTTGCTGATGATTATGTCATGCTTGTAAATTGACTGGATAAGAGTTGGTAAAAGCGTTCTTGAGTGTAAACGCACAAAACATGAAGGCGGTAATGTTTTTTGTAAAACAAAACATTAGGCGACCATGGTTTTGGTCGATCCACTTTGCTTATCCAAGGATCTCATTACATTTTCGCGATTCGTTGGACGCCCCGATATGTTTGAAGTGATTCTTTTACATCTACCTGCGCCTTCTACCGCCAACAATAGGCTTTGGAGCGCTTAAAGCCTCATCAAACAATTAATGATACATGGAGCCACCTGATGTCAGTGATGACACATCCAGGCGTGATCGGGCATGGTCACAAATGTTTGGACAATTATACCGGGCAGTCTTTTTGCGGAAAGATACGTCTGCAGAAGGGTATTCGAAAATAGCTACTTTCGGGAAAAAGTAAGTGGTTTAGCACCCCATTCCTGAGTTCAAAATAATCTTGATAAAGTGTAAATCGCGTACTTAAGTACTATTCAGTGCCTACTGTTTCGCAATGCCGTTAACCATCTTACCTTCAACAAAATTGTTGTCAGCCTCAGTCTTTTAATCACAGTTTAAAGAACAGTCGTTTATACTGAGTTTCAAATAATGGCTAGCCTAGCGGTAGTCTGCAAAGGAGCGATAATGATTACGCTGTGTAACAGATGGCTGCTTCGCTCATTGCAAAATGATGGTTTTTTATCTCAGAACACACGTGTAATAATTCGCGGTATTTAGCTTCAGTGCGAATAGCCCCTAAATTAATAAAGAGAATCAGCGATTTTGTGTTGTAGAAACTGTGTTCAGCCCCAGCGTGTGGTTGATTTTCTTTCGTCTTGTTGGTTCAACATTATGCACATTGTGTTCGTATTTATTAAGTTGCAAGAGAGTCCAGGAAACGTCACCGTTTCTTGTAGTTTAAAGCGGCTACTTCAGCGTCCTTCATCAAGCCAGAACTAATCGCTTAACAGAAGCACCAAGCAAGTGCAGTGGACGTGAGCAGTGCTTTAGATAAGTGTGGATTATTTGCGTGAAGTTAAAAGAACCAGATTGCTCTTGCTATTATGTTAGCCGTACGTAACAGAAATGTTGCTTCCGCATTTTTGTTTACATACCAGTGGTCTTTTCATATCGATCAACCTGTTTCCTACATTTTGCCAAGGCAGCTGTTGAACTAGGTCTTCCTGACGTCATCTTCAGCGACTTAGGTTTGCACATTATTTCAGGCTCTTTGCGTAAGTAAGACATTACACGTGTCAGCATGGCGCTGGCTGCCACTGATTTTCATAAATGTTACTGCCTGAAGGATACCCTGTAACTGATTCTTGAATCTTGAGTGTGCAAGCCTCTATTGCGCCTTAAAGGGTACGTTACATGGGTTTAACGTTTTCTCGGTTGCAAGTCTACACAGCTGCGTCTTCATGCCTGGATATGAAAACCAGTAAGCGCACGCCTTTGGATGGAGCGCTACTCTTTTATCCGACGTTCTTCAGTATATCGTTACAAAGCTGAGGCAAACATTTTCAAGTTTTTATTACGCATTTCAAAAATACACGTTAATCGGCTGCCAATCTTGCGCACAAATGATTGCTAGATTGTCTATCCTCATTGCGACAAACACAAAGCATTTATGAGGCCATATATTGTGTGCACGGATCTCATGTACGTTCGGAGTAAACATGCAGACCCGAGTTGGATCCATGTGCACGCACCTGTGTCGTTACCCAAATATGACCACAAAAACCTCATTGCGCTTGCAAATTAGGCACGCTGAAAAGTTTCACTTTCAAAACAACTTTTTTATACACTTAAGCCGTTGGAAATTGGCAGTGAGAATAGGTCATGAATACTTGTACGTACATACAGCTGCATTCCATTGTATCAACGCAGGACATTATGCAAACAAAGGGATGAGGAAAATAACTGAAGAAAATGTATACATAATTTAATGTTCCACACCAAATCTGATTTTCCCAGAAACCATAAAGAACTGCAAGATGGCTAGACTTGAACGTGCATGTTTGATAGCAGTCAAGGTTTTCAGGAATAAATGCAAAAGAGCGCAGCGAACGAGGCTATGCAAGCATCCCGGACAATTCTCAGCTGCTTTGATCGCTAACAGAGTTGCGTTCACTATTAATGTAAGCACATTTTACTAGGCGGAGTTCGTGCTGACGGCGGTCTCAGATATATCAATCACAGTTTTTTTAAACGGATGCTAGGATTTCCTTAACCATTCTACTCAATTAACAACAATACACATAAGTAAATCATTGTTTAAGTATTGCAGTGCGAAAACTCTATCATAATGGGCAGGACGTTAATTGTTATCCAGGGTGGTGGAAAAATTCATTCTCTCGAAACACATTTCAGGCAATGTCACGGCAATGAATAAATCGTTCGAAAACGATGTTTGCTTACGTGCTGCATTGCAAAATTTCAGTAGTGCAGATAAACAAAAAATTTTCACAAAATGTTTTGGACCGCATTCGTTAACTACCCATTAGATTACTTTTGTGATTTAAACAGCTGAGCAGTGTATTCGAGAATATTGGTTAACAGTTTAGCACAAACACCATCAAAGTGAAAGACTGTCATCAGGAGTTGTGGTCTTTATTCTATTCCAGAGACAGTCCGCCGCCATTTTGGGCATTGATGAAAGTGTGGCGTGAAGAAATCTCCGGCAGGGCAAAGTATATACCACACGAAAATAATAAAAAAAGTTAAAAGTTCCCCGATCCAAAGGTCCTAATATGTACTTGCAATAAAATGAACTGTGACCATGATTATAGTTCATTTTCATCGTGAGGCCATTTATGTATTTTTGGTTTTTAAAAGTTCGAGACAGAATACAAATGATCAGATTGTTAGTACGAGCTTGAGCAATAAGATAAACTGACCTTCCGTTTTGGCGCACATCAAAATTGCACATAAGATAGAAAATTTCACATCGTAGCTTTGTTTATGACCTTTATAGTACAGTACGTCTGTATCTAGAAACATAAAAGTGCTGCATTCTCATGATGAATCTGTACCAAGAGCGGTATAGCTCCAAACAGTGCTGGCGAAGCAGACATTGTTCACTTTTTTTGTCGCCCATGTAGAAACCGGGTAAATTATGTTCGCAAATTGTTGTTACGACATAAAACTGCCGTTGATGTAGTCGTTCAAGTTTCACGATGAACACCACCAAGAAGCCATTGTTTTTGAATATTTTTTTCGTGCGCACGCACGGTCAGGTATAACGTTTCAAATAAGTACCACGAAGAACGGACATAAATATCGTTGTGCATTTAATGCGCACAGCGCAAGATACTGGCACGCAGGACACATGCAAAGTTGAAAAACATTTAACCTGATGATTAAAGCTAAGCATTCAAAACATCCAAGAGTTTGTTGCCATCATTTTCGACTATAATAAATTATTGATCGATGGATGTGCGCCGTATTTTAAATCACCGAAGTAGTGCTGCTACATTTTATTTTTTGCGTACCCAGTGTTACGCTTGTTGATATTTGTCTGTAATTTTGTCCTTTTATGGGGAAGATATGGTGCTGAATGTAAATGACGTAAGTGTAAACAAAAAGTTATAGGTACTCTCTACCATCTAGGCATCGCTGCGAAGGCACATGAGTAAGTGAGCGACTCATTAAATTGCAGTTCATTTAAGCCAGAGAAAATAAACGCACTTGCTGCGTTTGTGCGCGCACGATTAAAGAATCAAATATACTTGAACAAAAAACAGGCAAACCTAAAAGCTTAATGCATTTGTCTTTTCAAAACACTGAGGTTCAACACAGACGTTTCGGTTAGACTGCTAGCAATAACTGTTGCGCAATTTTTCAATGCATTCTTCGCGGCTCTACCGCCACTATTAACTTATTTTGCTAATAAAGCATGCCAGAATCATTCAATTCATTTCAAATTATTTCATTCACTCATTTAAAAAATCATCTCCATTGTAAACGTAGTGCGTGGCTTTACAAAGACCATATACGTGAATGCTTGTGTAAGTGTACTTAAATCGCAATGCGATTTACATTTGGTTATTATTTGGTCATTGCGTATTCCATGCTGTTTCTAATTTCTCCATTTCCTTATATTATATAGATGACGGCAATTAAAAAGGCGGCATTAAGGTCGTTTTTTCTTTCGGCAAACTAATAGACTTTAAAAGTTGAATGTACATGGCGGCACTAACTTGATTGTGCTATGGATTAAATTTGCCCGTCATGCAGTTTTCCGGCAAGATGTCGAGAATTATTCCAACAACTGCATAAATATTCGGATATGCTTTTCCAATGTGGTAAGTTTGGAAACACTACAACACGTGTTCATCATCATACACCACGGTAACAAATTACTGTGTTCAAGTGCACGATGGGATTTTACATTTTTCCCGTAAAAATAGAATTAAAAACAGATGTTTTGCAAACATCTGTGGTTGAGTATCAACACAAATGCACACGCTACTTTCAGTTTTTGTCGCTTATGGCTGACGGAATTGCAGATTTTACTCAAAACATCTAAAGAATCCTATAAAGTAAACTTTTAATCATATAAAGGTATTATTTCACTAAATTGACAAATTTTAAACATTTTTCATAAAGATAGACAAACCCGAGTCTATATGTAATTTTACTTACAAGTGTTAAACAAAAGAACCTATGAATTAAATCAGGTAAAAGATTATCAAGTGGGAAGAATTTGACTAAAGTTTGATCCCTTGAAATGACATTTTTAAGTGCACCAGTATAATTCTGTTTTAACCAGACTAATAAATTATACGTATGTGCTGTTTCCGAATGCATGAAACCATAACAATAGATGAATACGTCACAATGAAATGCGACATATTAAGATGTTTGAGTGTAAAACCCAAAAATTCATTAACTTGTGAGGCAAAATATAACATAGACGTGCGGTACTTTTTTTGTGACGTTTGGGTTTTCCTACGCATGCGAAAACATGTTGGTATATTTGATAAAACTTGTGCAAAAAATTTGCCGGGTGCCATGTGCTAGGTATACCTCTGGATTTTATCGTTCCCAGTTTCACGCTCGTTATCAGAAGTAAACCAAAAGATATATTTTCGCACTTTGCGGAAGACTTTTTAAAATACTCATTTGGGTGTGTTTGTGGATGTCTTAGTTACTTCGGTAAAAAGTGAGACGTGGTGAACAACTTTAATTGTGAACAATAATGGAGAAAATGCAGAGAAAGACTGACAAAATCAACAATGCTGAGTGTATTTCAGAAGGAGCTATTGATTTTTTTTACTAAGATATTACACCCAATTTCAGGCCTCAGTAGGATTTCATGAGAGTTTGCCACACTGAAAAAAGTATGCTCACGTTTACAACAAGTACTTACTAGCTTCTGCAATGTTCACCTCTTAGGTTGAAAACGTTGACAACGGCAGAGAGTTGCATGTTTAGCAAACGCAAAGTAGCTAGCACGTCTCAGTTGAACAGCAAGTTG
>SJOL01010838.1:2692441-2706330 GCA_004794785.1 Opisthorchis felineus
TTTGTCTATGAGACGCGCAGCAACTACTGTACGCGATGTTTTCTGCATTTGAAAACAGCTCTCATGTAACGCTGGTTAACCATGTTTCATTCCATTTATACATACCTGTTAGTGTGTATGTTTTCACTTAAATTTTGCAAACGAAAACAAAGATTCTTGAAGCCGTAGCGGTTTAACAGATCACCAGTTTGTTGCTTGCTGTGTCATGCAGTTCCAACCACGCAAGCAAAAGTGTACGTCTTACAAATATGTTGTGACTTTCCCAGCAGTGGAGCATTAGATTTAAAGACTTGTTTGGAGCTGTCAGAAATGACCTTTTTAATGGTAGGTAATCATTATAGAGGGTCTGTTTTGTGCATAGGTTGTCGCAAACAGACTGAACATTACTACTCGCTTTTATAGGGATTTGTCTATGAGAGGGGTTTTCTTAAGTGTGTAGTGTCAACGAATATTTTGCACATATAAATGAGGCAAGCATTTAATGATGTGGAAAACGTGAAACAGAATAACAACATCAGTACAACAAACTATCAAACATAAAGACACTGAAAACATTTCAAACATCGCAAACAAGAAATTTGGTTGGGTTTGGAAATAGTCTATCTTACAGACTGGGAAAACTTGAAAGCAATATTATAGATGATTGAGCTTCGAGTATTATTACTCCACGGTGTTCAGAAGTGTAAAAAATTTAGCTTGGTATTTGACAATTTGTTTGTGTTTTTTGATGTACTTGCCTGTACGGCACATCTAAATTACTCCGCATATAAGCGGAAATGGATACCACGCATTCAGGAATTACTTCCTTTCAAAATACACTTCCCAGAGCAAGAAAAAACGAGTAGTACAATGGTTATAGAGTTTTCAAGAAACAATGTCGCCATCATCGTGTTTCCTACAACTTTATTCATTAGTCTTCTAGACAACTTATGTGATAGCTCAGTCGCACAAGCCCGCCTACTTTCACGCTGCAAGCGCTGAGGAGATGAAATCAAGTTTTGCGTCTCCAAATTAAACTTAGGTTTACACCGAATCTGCTGCTAGCATCATATAAAGTAGTTGTTTTTTTGAATGTAAAAAAAACCTTCTTAGACATGATTTTGATCACATTTCCAACAGAACAATTAGTTCCTACCTTAAAGAAAAGTGGAATATCACATGCAACACAAGAAAGGCATGATATTCAAAACAGGGTAATCGTTCTAATATTACAATAAATGTGATCCGGCGGACGTCAGCCACATTTCACCCTATAAGTTAGTTTTGACACTAATTTTATACTGTCATCCTAGATAAAGGGTTCCATATAGGCAACAGTGCATATAATGCTGCTCAAATTGAGCAAGAAAGTGACGTCGGCAATGTCATAAAATAAAGTTTTACCCAAGCATTTCCAGGTGCTCGAAATTTTCCTACTTGTGGCATGCCTCACACATCGCTCTCAGGAGAGAGTTCAAAGGAAATTTATATGAATGACCTGAAGTTTTGTCTGTGCAAGTGCATGGACGTAAAAGCACAACCCGAATGCGCGAATCACACCAGAACCAGAACTACTCATACTAAAATTATGAACAAGGTTCACCCTAGTGTTATCACAGCCTCACAGGATTGCGTCATCTGCAATCCGAGGATAGGATGGTCGCCTAATTCTTTAACGAAAATGGTTGGTTGAAGTTGCGTTTAAAGTTCGATTTGATAAACGTAAGCTTGCTTTTGCGCACTATTCTAGGAGTGTAGCGTAGTCGAAGAGGCTGCTGGTGGCCATGTCCTAAAATCGTGCATCCGTCTTGTCAGTTTGATGCGTACACTACAAGTTAGGCACGTTAGGATCACCTAATAACAAGCAGTCAGTTACGCAAATGCTTTAAATGCTGGAAGATATATTTCTAAACGCCCCACAAGTTAGTTATGAGAAAATTGTTTATGAATCTACCTAAGTTGTTGTCTTGGCGAGCCACAATTTATATTTGAGGGGCTTCGTTGAGAGAATCACAGGGTTTTGCAGGCATCTGTACAGGTTCAATAAAAGAATGAAGAGTTTTTCTGATCTACGAATTGTGGCTCCTATCTGTTCCTTGGTTTAGGGCATCCGTTTACCTGTTTTTTGCGAGCAAAACGGATACTTAAATCCTTCTTGGCAAGCGCCTTAGTTTTTCGCATGCTCAACAAATATTCGAACTATTTTGGCAATATATATGCTGACATCGCTTTTGAGTTTTGACAGACGATCTTCCGCCGGTCCAATTCAGGAAGCCTGGAAAAAAACTCAAGACCCAATTTAAAGCTAGTTTCGCTACTTATAACCTGAACTTTGATTGCGACTCAATATTTCTATAAAGCACGATCTTGCTAGATTTTACCGGCCTTCAAAATCAATGTACCAAGAGCAAGATTTCCACCTGCGCTTTCAAACTGTGCCTCATACGATAAGTTAGTCAATCTTCCGCTCCCTGAAGGCTACTGGTTAAGAAGTTTCCTATTCCTTGTTGCTGTGGCTCACATCACTTGATTTTTGGTTAGAATGTGTACTTTGATTTTGCAAAGTCATAGTGCATGTTTGAGTGATGACACGTTTTCGACCCTGAAAGCTGTTAGAAGTCTATTTAAAGTAGTGCCAACGAGATCAAACCGTCTTTGATTGCCATCCGGTTTCTTGCAGAGATTTACTGCCACTTGCCCTATTTCAAGTTGTAACGTCAAACCAGAGGTCATAGGCAAAATAGATTTGCCATACCTACATCCTGCTACGTTATGCGCTGAATGGTTAAAGCCCAAAATTGTTTTTAAAAATCAAACGCGCCAGTCGGATGCACATGGTTGTTTACTTCGCTTGCAAAATTACTGGAATATTACTTTTCCCCGAATGCCTCCGACGATGTAATCCCATGTCTCAGAACCAGAGCGATTGATTATAGGAGTATTTCTATTGGTTCGGTCTTTAATATGTGTTCAGTTTGTTAGGACGGCTGCTGGATTTTGCCTAGAAAGCAGATTCCAACAAAATGTAGTATGCACCCACTCCAAGTCGCTACCGCTAACCACGCCAATCGGGCTGGGTAAGAATTTCGATTGAGTCTAAGGCTACATGCTCAGACTACGCGGTTTGTCCAGTAGGGCTAACCATATGCACAAAAATTCGTCGATTGTTTGAGTATGGGCTTATCAGGTTTCTAACCCACAGCACAGCGGTACCCTTAGGAAATGTGCAGGAAATGAAAGCACTTTTTTGTCTACACAGTATAGAAGAACAAATTTTGAAGACGTTTCTTCGTAGATTTCTTCCTTCCGTTTGTATTATTCATTATTTAGTCCGCTCAAATCATTAATGATTTCAGGTGTTTTATGAGTTCATTTTATTGAGCAGCCCAATGAATGCCAATGGACAATCTCCCCTATTATACTGAATAAAGCAAGATTGCATAACCGGTGAGAGCAGTAACTCATTTTCGAATCAGAGTAGGAACTAAACCGTTCTCACGAATACACACCCGCGCCCTTTGAACGGCTGGCATTACGGCATTACAACTCCGAAACCCGAGTTTGGGGAATTGATCTAATTTTAGACGGTAGATTGTGGTTAGCATTGCTTTTATTTTGACGGATTCGTCCTAGGCTCCCTAAATTAGTGAAGGAAAATGCCGTCCGTCAAAAAGTATGCTGGTAGCACTGCCTCAAAAACTACACATTTTTCTTTCAACGAATTAAGGAAATGTTGGTTTGCTTTGCACGCTATGCGTTAGACCCGTTATTTTACCCAAAACACAAAGTGAGTTTTGTTTGTCATGGGGATAATTATAGACCTATTTCTACTGATTTTCAATGCATATTATGGGAGCGTGAAGTGGTATTTCTCTGAAAGACTATCCTGTTGAAACGATTTTGAGGAATTATTTATAAAGAAGCATATATTCCCGACAGCCACACACTTTCAAGACAATGAATTTGACAACTGTTTTGTCTTTCGTCAGTTTCAGCATCGCTCGCTTGTTCGCATATGCAAAATATGGATAATTTACACCTTTCTAGCAGGTACCTTGGTTAATTGTAACTTTTTCACCCACACCTATGCTCGAAATCGCAGTGCGAATTCAGCAATAATACAAGGTTGAAGCGGTTGTTGGAAAATGCATAAATTACAGCTTAAGTTAGGAACCCTGGAAGAAGATTCGGTGCAGCATAAGTTGCGCTATTCAAACCAGAAATCGCCTACCACACTTAAGCCATCAACCAATCTACAAGCGTTGACTGTTATCCAAGTCATGCAGGGACTTCATCTACAAAAGTTCATTCAGAAGTTGGTTTATTTCTTTTCCAAAGTGTTCCTGTTTCATGTTCTTCGCCTTTCGATTGTCATTTGAGCTTTACGTACGTGATATTGATTTGTGCGCTTATTTGTTTGCTACTGATTTGCCATCCATTGCTGTTAATGAAGGCGTTTAAACAAATAACACTCCGTATAAACTTCCTTCCAGTCCTCTTCGGTTTCCGTTCACACTGTTTCAAATAATAACGCTGAAATCAAAAATCAGCTGTGACACAGTACTTGGTTTTTGCGGCATTGCACCAGCTTATACGCTAACTGTCTGGAACCCACATTCATGTGGATTTGACTCCGCCTGGATTATACTCATATTTGAACATCTTGCTTACAAAATCTTTTTTGCCCAGTAAAGCGCACTTTTTATCACCGGATCAGGCGGACTGACGCAAATGAGCAGCCGCTTCAGTTGTTTCAACCAGTAACCCGGAATATGGTGTGGGCGGGAGGGTAGTCATTGTTACCCAGAGAATTAGCGTTGCTGCTCTGACGACAGGGAAGCAGAGTACGCACCTAATTAACGATACTACGGCTAACCACACTGATAACGCTACTTTGGGAATTCGACTGGGGATAAACATGCATTCTCAGATATACAGATGTTCACGTTGCAGCCACCAACGTGCATAAGCACTTGTCAACCTTGTATGTACAGACCCCTAAGACAGTGATTGGATGCCTTGCTGGTCGTTCTGGCGACTTGCTGAGCATAGACGTCTGGTACGCACTAGTACCTCATCGCCACAACCACCATGAGCACTACACAGACCAAACAAATTGAGGTGGGATAGGTTTTCTGTAATGTCCAAGTAGCAAAACACACAGTGGTACGCGAAAACAAACGTTAGAATCACATCCGTCAGCGTGTATGGGGTGAAACACACCTTTGAAGGAAAAAAAATTCGTGTGCTGTAATTTTTATTCATTTAACATGCCCAGCTTGAGCAAGGTTATCCGGAGCATCCTCATGCATACCCTTCAAGCACTACACTTATAACGCTAAGATGGACGAAGGCTAATGAGGGCTATGCTGGCAAAAAAGGGACGGCTTAAAGATTACGAATGAGGATTTGGGCCACAGTTCAGACAAATCTGTCGTCGTAGCTTCTTATTGTTTAGTCCCATGGCTTTCTTAGATATGATGTGTTTTGGCAGAGATGCTTAGTCCTTTCTAATATAATGGCGCTCACCAGACCAGCTTCCGAAATCAGCGTTCATCAGTTTGACATCCTACTTAGATTCGATAAAAATTAGATACAATGGACTATACGGGAGCAGTTTGTGGCTTCTTAAATCCACTTGCTGTCAGAAGAGTTTAAAATTGGGTTGTTTTTATTTTCAATAAACAGAAAGTAGACCCCGTTTCTTTTTTGCGATTAGGCATGGAGAAGTAAATAGGCAGACTTCTTGAAAACGAGCAGGATGCGGAAACGCACAACATTATTAGGGCCAAAACAAGGTGCACTGAATTTTAAAGCCGCGTTTTTCTGCGAACTGCTGCAAAACATATGGTTTCAAACATGCAATCACGGAAAGTCAATGACTGCATCAATTCCATTGTATTCTAGTTTTCGTTTGCTGCGTGCAGCACGACCCTAAACGCAGTCAGAACCTCAAAAACGTGTCAGGCGTTCGTTTTCTTCAACATATGCCATCCGCAAAAAGCACAGCTAGTCCAAGTAGACGTTGTTCTCCAAATCTGATTAATCTATTCATTATGGTAACAAGGTCAAGGTCTTGTCACAGTAACACTAAAGATGTAACAGATATGGAACATACGTCCAATACAGCTACATACAGGTACAAATCAAAATCGACTGATATAATCGTGGTGTTTATTCGTACCACGCCTAATCATATACGGCAAAACTTTCGATATATTTTCAATCATCCTACAGGTCGCAGCGACAGGGTAATAAATGTTGCTGACCGATTTCGGACTTCATTTGTGTAGTTGTTCTCTATAACGTTACCGTCCAGCCACTAGCAAAAAGTTTCCATCGTGTGTCCTCGAGAAAAAAGCAACTTTTTGGGATTGTATGGTCTCTTTTGAAAAGACCCATTCATGCAACCAAATGCTTCAGCCTTCCAGAAATGCTACTTTGATGAAATTTTTGATGCAGGATGGATGTTTACGAGTCAAGAATATTGGAGGAGAGTTTTTGGATCCTCGTTTTGACTGGCTAATCAAACATAGACTCGTCTTGTAAATTGCTCTCTTACAGAGCTGCCATTACATCTTTCGTAGTCAGGCCTGCTAATAAGTAAAAATATGGTCACAGCAAAAACCAGCAACGCGTAGCCTAACGATTTAAGCAGTTGTCACGGAAGTCACCGGTTAAAATCTTACTAACGTTTTCTCAACCGCACAAAGTCTATGATTTCTAATAAGAGTGAAGCAGCTGTACAAACCTTACCGGCATAGATTGGTTTCGCTAACAGAAAAAGTCTTCATTGAAGAAATTGAAAACTTCGGATGATAGGTACGCGGTCGTTCACAATTTCTGACTGCACCGGTTGGCTGCGCGAAGGTTATTATCAAGGGAACTTTCCTTTATTGATTCCCTGGTTGTTGTTTGTTAGCCATATGCTTGCCGAACAAGTGAAATCGTGACCACACACTTACGCCTTCGAAATCGGACCAGATAGGTTTCATCTATCAAAAACCTATGGAAACCTTCTGTTCCTTGAGTAAAGTGGGTGTCAAGGGGCGAACCCTAATGAAAACATTTTTTCGGGGAACTTTTCATCTATAGGCGCTCAACATATGTCCGCAAATTGCTCTTCAGAGCGACGAAATGCAAAATTTCTCGGAAACAAAAAACTTCCGACATTTTTGCTATTTGAAGCTTCACTAAAATGTTTTCAATCTCTGAGGGCCATTTTATCCGGCGATTTCTGAAGTTTCGCGCAAGTAGTCAGGTTTACCGACTATGATATAATTGGTAAAAAGCACTTTACCGCTGTCAGCTTGAAAATGTACATCCAAATATTTGAGCGCTGGAGGAAATAATCGAATAGCGCGCACGCGCTTATGTGTCGCTGGGGCTATATAAATGTGAGAAGGTGCCGGAATGTAATATTTACCGTCCACATAACCTCAGGTACCTTTATAGTGGGCAAAATACTGTATTCTCCGTAGCGATTGAAGTGTGTTTATCTAGTCAGCGTTGTTTGTCAAAAGACAAGCCAACGTTTTTACCCAGAATTATGCACCTGTATATTGTTGTGGCTTGGATTTGAAAAATCTACTTCATAACAGGTCATTATGTTTACGACTATCTAAGGAAAGTGTTTTTTCCTCAAAGAAAAGTATTTTATTTGTTGACAACTTTTACATTCGAAGCTGATAGGTAGACCGCCGCGCCGCGACTAAATAGCCTCATTGCACAAAATTCTTACCGGATGCATTCATCCTACAGCTGGAAGCATATTTTTTCAATGTGTCACAGTCAGCCTGGATATTACCTGCCGCTGACTGATACCCTGATTGCGTGGTGACTTCAGGCTTTTCGCCAAAGTACTAAGGTCCAAATTGGCGGCTGTGTTACAAAGCTCGTTTAATTCTGCATGAAATCCTTTCGTGAGGAGTGAGAAGGTCCTCCATATGCACAGTTGTTATTCGAAGGGCCAGTCGGCTTATTTCGACCATGTCATGTGGATCGCGTGATTTAAGGATAAATATAAGCAAAATACACTCATTTGCATACCAGTTTAGCTTTTGACATAAGATTCACCTCAACCCAGCTTAATCTCTCGTTTACGATGTTTTAAGGATAAGTCTATCCAAGTGCCAGTTCATTATACGCAGAACGGCCATGCTAGGTTGAACTGAAAAGTGGTAAATCTGCTGAGTGAACGATGACGGTATCAGCTCTATACTATACAGAATTTGAGGAGTTACGTGCTGGTGGTAATTTTAACTTAGAAGACTGTCGTGGGGCGCTTTTAGTGTTTTTAGCCCGAAATTTCCACATATTACTCCTTTCCAAAATGTTTCAACATTTATCGAATTTGCGCAAAGAGCACACCAGCATGAATGAGCGCGCTTTATCATTCATAGTTCTAAATGTATACTGCGCCAAACTGCGAAGTAGATGCAATTGTACATCGTTTAATTAGTAATATTTGTGTCTCATCAAGTTATGTTTTAATGAACAAATTTATATTCTTTTACCCCTGAACCAAACAGCATGATCAATTTTTCGCTTCGTAGAATACTCCCAAGCTTGTGCACGACATATTTCGCTTGAATGAGTTCCGAACATAGTCTGTAGTGCGTCGGCAATTTTCTAGTCACGGATTAATCTACTTGCTGTACCACGTCCATAAGGTATTGTATGAATTATACATTTGGTTGTAGACAGCTAACACTGATCTGGATCAACGATACTCAAATGCGATTTCTAGCAACATCTCTCAATCCAAGAGAAATGCCAAACAAAACTGAGCAAATGAACGCAAACACGATGGCGTAAATAAAGATAAATTTGGTAACCCCATTAAAGCACTCAGAGGCAGCGTGAGTGAAATGAAGAAAAACATGAGTTTAGCGTTTACACAAAACACATGCTGATGCAAAACACATTAGAAACTTTCCGCTGTTCAGAATAAAAATGAGCTGGATAAAGAATGTCAAACTAAAAATCAAAACAAGTTAATTTTGTGTTAAAACAAGCGCTGTTGTCGCCAAGCTTCTTTGTTATTTGCTCTAGGCACGCAGTAACGAGCTTCCACAGTTCATCCTTGAAAGGATCTTCAGTTGTATTCTGGTGCCCTAAAAATACACGACAGGTAAGGTGTGGTAATTTTATTTGTTCCTGGACGCAGACTTGTGAGTAATAAATTTTTTACTCAATGACACAAATTGTATTAACCTTGAGTGAGTCCTTGTAGAAATCCAATAATTACGAGCTTGTTGTGCGCACCGACCCAGCCAATAGACCAAACGTTTTTGGTTATTTAATTTTTGCATCTAATTCGCTGACAAATATTCCACCGAATATTAATTTAAAAAAGAAATCGCCGTTACGGTATCCACAACGACTAGTGTAGATTTAATTATGGCGATCGACGAATGATCTTAAATTAGCTTAGGCCAGACTATGGTGCAGAGCCAAAATGGAGCATAATTCGTGAAATTAAACATAAGGTAACAAAACCGGCCAGACGAAATCGAGAACACTAATTTTCGAAAGCCAAAGCCATTTTCTTCATGGTGCGGAAGGATAAAAATCATTTTCTGCTGAACAGTTTGTGGAATTGGTATCCACCACTAACCCATGTCTACCGCAAAACCAACCCACATTATTCAAGCTAATAACCAGAAGAACGACTAAGCTAAGGGCTTTGTAGCAGAACATGATAAAAGGTAGCCTAGAAACCAAAAAAATGGTTAAACTGGGTGACTAATCCCTCAAAGTTTTGGCGGGATATTATGCAGTAGCGAAATGCTTGTTTCTTAATCTTTCTTGAGATTACTCTCCACTTACTTGCAAAAACAAGAATGCGGGTCAATTCTTAGCTTCTTTGTCACCAGCTACTTTAGCATTGACCCACTTTGGCGCGTAGTATATAGAACAAACCTTCATATTGAAGAAGGTTAAAAGAGGAGCTAGAAAACGTTCTAGCGTATTCTCCGAATTTACTTGACGCACAAAAACTAGGAGGATGCAGTAAGAGAACTAATGGTTAAGCCTTCGTATGAAGGATAAATTGTGAGCAAAAATGGGGCAATAACCAGACACTGAAGGCTCCTATTATTTGAGACAACTTTTCATAATAGAGGAAAATATGTCTGAGCACATTTTATTAGGAACATGGGAAGATTGACATATTATTTATGAGAATTAAATAGGGAAGATAAGTATTCCTTTTCAGACATTAAGATTACGCATTATATGACAAAAAGAACTCATTCTTTGGATCATCTATTTAAAAAACGCTCAATGCCGTTTGGAACATCAAGATAAAACCAACTTAGACAAATGAAGCATATCCAGAAGTTTCGCAATATTCAAATATATGGTCCAAACCCAAATTTTTATCAAGGTTAACCATTCTATTCGGTGGACTGAGTGACCACGTTGCTTTTGTCCTTTTTAAAATCGCAAGTATTGTAAATTATGTACTGGATTACTGCAAGGATTTTTAAGGACCAACTGTCATTATTTGATCATGCTGTTGGTAAGCGAAGCATGTTTCAAAACAACGGTCATAGTTTGGCTAAAAGATGGAATACAACTAATTTGGCGATAAAAACTTTTGCGCGTAATTTACAGTCTCTGCAGAGCTTCACATAGCTGGTTTGCGCATTTGTCTCAGCAGAACCCTGAATGGTTGTTTTCTGCTGCATAATATGGGCCACGGCAAAAGCCTTGTAAAGAAACAGCTGTTGCATTGGTGAGTCGTTGGGGTCGAAAGACAAATTTGGTTTCGCTTTATGTGGTTTCCGTGCTGAACTCCCTGTTGGGAAGAATAATCTAAATCCAATCACATTAGCAAAGCACATCAAATTTGCTAGCACCGGTGTTACTGTAACCTAGGTCAAACATGTGGAGTCACATGATCCCCCGAAAGATTAAAATTTTTGACCATGAAAAAAACACTTGTCAAGTTCAGCTTTTATTTTGCTGCTGTTTTACTAGCAACAAAACAAGCTCAAAAAACTAAACTAAACATAAAAAATTGGTCAAGCGTACATTTCTGCAGTTTTACTGAAAGCATTTTATCCCACTGTAGTGAACATTGTTCACCCGAACAATGAAAGACTAACTAGCTATCATACGGTCTCTACGTATTTGGTCTCTAAACTCTTGCAATCGTGGTCGTCCCGTAAGTACGTTTACGAAGCTCATTTATGGATGGCTTTGTCTTAACGCAATTGGATTCGTACGCTAGAGTAAGCCTAATTTGATTTTCATCATAAGTACAAATATATTATTGTAATTCACGCACACTACCAAACAAATTTACCTAATCTACGCCAAAAATTATAACGTTTACACTCGGTCAGCTTCTGACAGTGTTTTGAGGATTTCCTGTTCGTTGTATCGCTCCTCTGCCAAAATATTCCGAAATAAACCGTTTGCTTACTAGAAAACGGCTTTTTTCAGGGTTATTTAGTTTTGTCTGTTTTTCCAATACGTCATAGATGCCCTAGGTCCGCACTGTGAATCTAGTCATGGCAACTAGAGCAATGGTTATTTTGAGCTCATTACATGTTCGATTATGGAGACCTCAGATGATGCATCTTTATTTGGTAGGCAGCATTTTTCAGTGGAAATATTGCCTTGTAATTACCTGATCTTTAAAAGGAACAAACCGACAGGGAAACTCCGGGCGATAAGCTGGGGTCGAACTGTCACCGCTGAAATGCAAATGAACATAGGCATACTGTTTTCTGATAGCTAAATATGAGTTGCGCAATGTCACATAAATATATTGGTGGATATGTTCATTAAATTCAAAAATTGGGCAGTATTTCTTCTTAGAATTCTTAAAATCGCTAGGGGTTAGTCTGGATGAATGGACCTCAAATTGTGGGCTAGAAATACGGTCTCCTGGTAAAACACACGCGGAATCCATCCTTCATATAATGATGAGAAGCTAAATGAGAAGGTGCAAATTTGCTTTAGTGCTAAAAACCACAATTTCGTGATGACAATAAAAAATAATCCTAGATGAAATTTCTCGAAAGCGTTGAACACCAAACGAATATGTATTGATGGCATGGCACCTTTGCTTGTGATTTGCTAACTTATGAGTTTTCCACATTACACTGTCACACGATAGCCAGTCAAAAACTGTTGATTTATTGGTTGGGTGTTCCGTGTTCGAAAAGGACAGGAGACGGGACAAGACACGGGCAAACATAAACGTTAAAAAAATAAAAACCTCATTCCAAAACGCCACCATATCTTTGACATTTTGTGGCGCAAGTGGTGCTTGAACATCTAGGAAGGAGCATGCGCAACGCACCGACTGACGTGGTTTCACATTTCACTATTCAGCCTCCGGCAGGCATACAATTCTTTTGTTGAGTTTCAAAAACAAATCTCAACTAATATTATTTTTATTTTCGTATTCATTATACTGTATTTACCACAGCTTTGTAATGAAATCCCAATGCTCTATATACAAAAACAACTTATGAAATAACTGAGTTGACGGCTCCAAAAACCATGATTCACCTACCACTGTCAGTAGTCTGGCTTGCTATATTGGCGCGCGTAAGAGAAAGTTGTGGATGTCGGTAGAAGTTGATTAAACGACGCCTAGTCGAAAAAAATCCTGGTCACTGGTTAGCCTTGTATTTCTTTGTCAACAAAAAATACTTCGCATTTTAGTCGCGTGCTTTCCAGTCGTATTACGGGGGAAAAGTAAAACTAANGTACTGGATTACTGCAATGATTTTTAAGGACCAACTGTTATTATTTGATCATGCTGTTATGAGCGAAACATTCTTCAAAACAACGGTCATAGTTTGGCTAAAAGATGGAATACAAATAATTTGGCGATAAAAACGTTTGCGCGTAATTTACAGTCTCTGCAGAGCTTCACATAGCTGGTTTGCGCATTTGTCTCAGCAGAACCCTGAATGACTGTTTTCTGCTGCATAATATGGGCCACGGCAAAAGCCCTGTAAAGAAACAGCTGTCGTATTGGTGAGTCGTTGGGGTCGAAAGACAAATTTGGTTTCGCTTTATGTGGTTTCCGTGCTGAACTCCCTGTTGGGAAGAATAATCTAAAGCCAATCACATTAGCAAAGCACATCAAATTTGCTAGCATCGGTGTCACTGTAACCTAGGTCAAACATGTGGAGTCACAAGATCCCCCGAAAGATTAAAATTTTTGACCATGAAAAAAACCCTTGTCAAGTTCAGCTTTTATTTTGCTGCTGTTTTACTAGCAACAAAACAAACTCAAAAAACTAAACTAGACATAAAAAAATTGGTGAAGCGTACATTTCTGCAGTTTTACTGAAAGCATTTTATCCAACTGTAGTGAACATTGTTCACCCGAACAATGAAAGACTAACTAGCTAGCATACGGTCTCTATGTATTTGGTCTCTAAACTCTTGCAATCGTGGTTGTCTAGTAAATAAGTTTACGAGGCTCACTTATAGATGGCTTTGTCTTAACGCAATTGGATTCGTACGCTAGAGTAAGCCTGATTTGATTTTCATCACAAGTACAAATATATTATTGTAATTCACGCATACTACCAAACAAATTTACCTAATCTACGCCAAAAATTATAACGTTTACACTCGGTCAGCTTCTGACAGTGTTTTGAGGATTTCCTGTTCGTTGTATCGCTCCTCTGCCAAAATATTCCGAAATAAACCGTTTGCTTACTAGAAAACGGCTTTTTTCAGGGTTATTTAGTTTTGTCTGTTTTTCCAATACGTCATAGATGCCCTAGGTCCGCACTGTGAATCTAGTCATGGCAACTAGAGCAATGGTTATTTTGAGCTCATTACATGTTCGATTATGGAGACCTCAGATGATGCATCTTTATTTGGTAGGCAGCATTTTTCAGTGGAAATATTGCCTTGTAATTACCTGA
>SJOL01010838.1:2708930-2724931 GCA_004794785.1 Opisthorchis felineus
TGTCACTCGCTGGATTTCGAAAAGCGGCCATATGGTTGATGGGGACATTTTGTGAAGTGTTCGACGTATTAGAGCTTTTAACTAAACTTCGGAAATTTTGCAGGAGCGTAGGTATTTATGGCAATAACAATAATAATGGATCTGTAGAATTTAACCCCTCAAAGGATTTTCACAACTGCGAGCAGAAGCTAAAGGCTTCGTTTAATGTGGTCCCTTAGATTTGCGATAACAATTTTTCAAACTTAGCTAAATGACTCGACAAACAAACCAATACCACGGCTGTATTCAACGGTTTATTTCGATCTAGTATCATTGGTTTAGAACATTACCTCTTATAACTTTTAGAAATTTGATTTTTGGTCTCTTCGTCCGGATTCACAGCTGGATAGCAAAACCTTCGCCACCAATCTAGGTAAGATTGTCAAGCTGGGGTTTAGTGGGTGAATTGCTGCACTTATTTCTGTGCTTGTATACTTTACTAACACCATCTGGTAGCTTTAAAATGATCCGTTGTTCTTGAGGTGGTCTTCGCGCAGTTTGATTGGCCACCTGTGAATCTGAGTCGGCAATGGCTGCTGCTGATAGTAACCTGGACTGGTCTTTTATTGATAAATGCTGTTAGCCTAAAGCAAGGAGTAAGGACAGCAGAACAGTCGTCGAACAAAAATACCCATCGGTTTTTCAGAGCTCTTAGCTGCGCACCTTTTATGATCCATAAGGCGGCCGCGCCGCTTCTGCTCTAGCTGTTATTTTGCTAATCCACTGAGCTTAAAAGTCTCCAGTTCATTGAGTACCCGCTAACAGTTTTTTTCTGTGCGGTCTGATCGGCGACTTATATGACAGCACCTCTTATACGCGCCGGTGAGCGGTGCCTAGACACTTAATTTGAAAACATCTTGACGGATTGTAGCTTTAGTACCCTTAGAAAAAGCCCTTGCGACGCTTAAATTGCCTTGGTGTGACGGGTTAACAGCTTACATACTGTTGTGTTTAGCGTGGTTATTAATGCAGTGAGCCGTTGTACTTAGCGGTACTGAGGCTCAAATTAGCAATCATCTCAAACTAAAATCGGGACTCAGGGGCAATAGCACACATCTACTGCATTTATGTACAGATACCTACTTCATATCCGCCGAATCCAATGAAATGTCACCCCTCGTATGCCAACCAATCTTCAACAGAGATAGGCTACATCGCCATCAGCCAAAAGTATCGTGATTGGCAAAAGTTACTCGTTCTAGAACACATATACGTATCTGAATCATGCAGATTCTTGATGCCTTTTCCAGTGGAACGCAAAGTGCTCACACCTCATCTGGTAATCACAAACCCTCAGATGCCTATGTGAAGCAACAGTAAATATGCTGAAAGCGCGCACACCTACACCTCTTGGACACGAGTACAGTGGTACACGATTAACCGTAAGGCTTCGGAAGAAAAGAGTATATGCGTGGAAAAAGAAGCTTGCCGGATCAGAAAGCTGAAGGATGTAAAGTTCGGAGGTTCTGAAAGTGGATGTATATGTTTCAGTTGATACGCGTAACAGCCTTAAAATTTCATTAGGGAGTCAAAAATGTAGTGATAGCAACCACTCACATTCCGAGAGAGGAGCACTTAAGACTTCTGGCCGATAAAGTTTCAGACCAATATAGCCGGCAACCCTGTAACCCCGATGGCTTTGACAACAATCAAATGTCTTTTGTAACTCAACCTTTCCAGAGCTTCTGCTTATAACGAACACCCACCCGCAGTGTTCAGAGTTGAAGTTTAAAACCTTAGTTGATTCTTTTGTGACCTATTTGCATCTACGTGGTTTACGCAGACCATGTCAACTAATGAGGATGAGTAGTAAGGCGTGCCTTTTTGAGGTGTGCTTGCAGCGTGCGGCAAGCGCAGAGAAATTAAAGTTGCTCCCTTTGTAAGCAGACATCCTCGCATATTTACGTTGCCCTGGAAAATTACGTGCGGATGAGACCCAAATGCACCTGGCGAGACTATAGCTGAGAAACGACCGGGTGGATCAAATTGCCACAATTCGCCAAGTGCTAATTTACCGTTATGTGTATTGGCACCGCGCAAGCTTGGTCATCCTTGACTGCAAGAGTGTCAAGCACTCAGTTCTTTCTAACATAATCGGGCAACCGGTTATGGCAAAAATTTTCGCAAATACAATGCACAGTTTGTATTCACACGCTCGATCACCATGAAGCTGTATGGGGCCATTTCTGAAGGATTTTTCACAATTAGCGGAATTCGGCGAAAATATGTGTTTAGAAAATGTGTTAAGCAGTAAAAGTTTCTGAAATCCCAGCGTTCATATATCTCCTAGGAAGAACCTTGTCAACCCGGTATACAGAGCCGATATTTTTCTGATTTTTGAAAAAGAACGGAAAACGCAAGCACTGTCGGAACATTTGAGCGAGATCAAGCAATCCATCAATATGTCCATCGTTTTACTAAAGTGCAGCACGTAAAGTCTCCCAGATGTCATTTGCGAAATCAAGGGGTTGCACTGGTAGGTTATGGGACACTTCAGCTGAATCGAAAATTGCATGGCTATGACGATGGTGTGACAGATGCAGCAAACCAGTCTCAAAAGCCATAATTGTGCGCGCAAGGTTGCACTACTTGTGGTTTTCAAAACGCAGCTCGTAGACAGTAGATAAAACTAGGAGTCGGCTGTATTTTTATGCTTCTAAGAGACTTACACTTCCCCAGTGGTAAGTCTAAAACATATCTGGGTCTTTGCTACAGCTGTTTTGAACTATAGATTAAATCTGCTGACACAAGCGCATTCTGGATGCGGTGATTAAAGACAAGCCTTCACTGACATAGAAGATGCCTCCCTGAAGGTTGCATTCAGCAAACTAGGCTTTTTTTGGAAGCCATGTGTTGCTCACACTAGGCTTCCTCTCGGAAGGACCAGCGCCGTTCTTCGTACCTAATTCATAGTGTCAGAAAATGTGAGATAGATAGACTGCGACACTGCAGAAGGAAATGGGGGTTGGTACAAACCGTTCAAGATGCTTGCCGACAGAGACTCACTTTGGGTTCTCTCTGCTTTGCTAGAGAGGCTTAACATACTGGCGACTTACCGATATCACTGGCGTTTGTACTAACAGTTTCTATCGAGATTGCTCGGCTGAGTTCTGCGGATGTTTCAAACTTTGGGTCCGATTTCGTGCTGCATTTCTGTTCTTATTTGAGTATGAACCTATCGTAAAACTGATTGAAGTGATAGTAAGGCAGAAGAGCATCTGCGTTTTTTATCTGGTGTTGCTTACAACAATAATCAAAATGTTATTGTAATGCGCGCAATATGGCATAATCTAAAGCCAAACTCCGGGATATACCATTTTTTGTTGAAATTTTGGGGACATCATAAGTTAACAATAAAACTTTTGTTGGAAAATCAGGTTAGTTGTTCAACATTTGTAATTTATTGACCACTAAAGAAAACTTGCGCCGTAAATTGCAATCCATGTCAAACGTGGTTATTAGTTTGTCATGTGTATTTAAATCCAGAACAGCACGACGATTCGCACTCATCATCATCTGCGGCAGTCAAAATCAATCAGCTTTCAGTTGCCGACTTGTCACATAGTGTTTGCTTACTTAGACATGTACGGTCATATATTTTTATCCTCAAAATGTATGTCTAAGTGGAGTTTTGGAAGCCAAGAGCTTTAAAAATATAAAACTGATCAGTGATCACTCCCAGTTGTTACCTGCTTTTAGTCACTAAATATCGCGCACAAAGGCGGAAAGAAAATCACCCCGATTTCGGCAAAATGGCCAAATTACAGGAAGGAAATTGTGTTGTTTCAAATCGGTATGTGGAAAACTTTTGTTGAGGACTGAATTGAATGATTAAGGGAAACGATGTTGATTCTGTGTGATCGCGACAACTGCCTAAATAAGAAGCTAAATATTCTAAACTCTATCGACTAATGCAGTAAACCGCGATATACTTAACATGGTTATAGCGACCATTTTAGGCATATCCCTAGTTTTATCAATGATGTAAGCTTTAGGTGTGATATGTATTTTTTGAACGAACGTTATCAAACAGAGTGCCTGTTTCCTAAGATTTTTTGGCGCCTAAATTTGTGGGATGAAGTTACTAGGGAAAAAACAAATAATACCACTCTATCGGTTCTCATGGTTTGGTATACATAAGAACAAACTTTTCTCGACGTGCAATGCATTCAACCATTCACATCAGAACTCCAGTTTCCGACACTCTGAAACACATTTGGTCACAGATCCTAGGCGCAGCATCCGGATATCAAGTGCCGCATACATGGTTACACGCTATATAGTGGTCTACCACTTGCATGTTTAAGAAACTGTGTTGCGACCGCCATGCATGCCCTTTAGATGTCTGCATTATTCTAACATTTGGCACGCATGAGGAAGTCAGGACAAAGCCGCATGTCATTAATCAGCGTATGGAGCAGAATCCGTTTACGACGAATTGTTCTTACATTATTCAAAGATTTTCTATCGTGCTACTCATATCATTAATCATGAAAACCAATAAATATTCAAACATGGCATTTTGAATGAGCGGAACTCATTTTATCAATTTATAAGCACTTGGTAGCATCGCCTTTCTCTTTAAAATATTGCTTTTTTACTGGATACTTTTTGTGGGTCAATATAAGAATTACTGGCAAAACATCTGTGTAATTCATGAAGTGCATCTTGCCGCATAGATATTCTTGTAAGCTGTAGATATGTATTTCACTGAGACACGTTGGCCATAAAATAAAAAATGCTGATCAAACTATAATTTGTAATATGTTTGCAAATAAGTTTTGTAACAATGTGGCAAAGTACTCGGGCACGTTTCTGTGTGGTTAGGAAACTTACCTTTTTCTACGCACTGCTTTCCTTGAGAGTTCAAAGGAAATCCTGTTTAAAACAGGCGCTGGTAGGAAATGCTTGTTTCCCAGCGGGAAATACTATTCTCTGTGAGAATTCTGTACTAGAAGTTATTTGGCCATATTATATTGCGTTAACCTGTAGAAAAGCATACATACAATAACTACTGCTAAACAGTCATCGCGTCAGAGATGACAATGTTTCTGATTTTCCTCTCCGTAGGAGACGCAATTGTGTGAACTTTTCTCAAAAAGGTATTCACGCCTTATCCGCACATCTACACCCGTAATGTGTAAGTTGCCAGAAAACGACGTTTTTTCCTACAGTAAGTTTGTCAACCACTTGGCGTAAAATTTCCACACATGAATAGGTTTCAAAACCAAACACCGTTGTTAGAATGGGTGGATAATGTAACTAAGTCAAGAATGTAACCCACATTTGTCGTGTTCATCCATCCCATGATTATATAAACATTTGGTATCAATTGTTTTTGAGTAATTTGATGCCCTGGTAACTCATAAAAATCTTTCGAGTGAACCACTTGTTATGTCATACTAATTTGTTGTTTGGATCACACTTTGTATACGTTTTTTAAATATCATATTGCCCTGTTAATAACTGGTTATTTGTTGTCTTTGATTTCAAAAAATACCAGATTCTTTTCGTTTACCACTGTATTAAACTTCTTAGTTGAAACGATTCGTACCTTCGGTGAAGTGAGCCGTTACTTGATTGATTTAAATATAAACGATATATTATTTAGTAGATTGAATGGATGCCATAAGTGACGTAGAATTGGCTTTGTTCAGCCATCAGTATTTATCTCTTAGTCAAATGTTAAATAACAAATTTGCTAAATTGTGAATCGTAGTTTTAGAAGTGACTTTACTGCTCTGAGCAGACAGACGTACGTGCTGAATTGTGCAATCCAAAATGTAAATGAATAAGAAAATACGAGCTAGCACTTGTGGTATAAATGTGAATATGTCAAAAGCCTTTACTATATATATTCAAACAGCTAAAGGGTCGGTTGGCTGAAACTTGCAACACCACTTAGCAATGATCAAACAGTAGGCTATAAATCATTCATACGTAATGCAGGTTAGTTTGTTTTTATGAAAAACGCCGTTAATTTTACACACCTTAAAGTACGCGTACTTTTGTTCGATGCAAATGAATGTTTTTTTTTGGTTTGTTATTATGGGGCCAAATCATAAATTTTGGAACAAAATAATTGTGCTCTACCTACACAAAAATTATGTTCTACGCGTCTTCTATCGACGCTCGAGCTTTAAAGCATTGTTAGGGGTTCATATATTTTTGCTGAGTATGGAATCCTTGCTAAGAAGGCTTCATTGATTTTTGGTTAAAATACATTTGTTACAGCAAAGTGGGGAAATTAAAAAAATCATGTCATACCTTCTTTCAGACATGATGTCACTAGAGAGTTTTTAACAAAACAGAAGTGCATCGGATGATTTGAGGAGAATTGAGGTGATTAAGGCGTACAACAAACGTTGCTCAGTTGTTTTAAAATTTGAAATACCCGTGTGTACACCAGTGTGATATCGTTTAAATAAATATAGTTTTAATCGAATGAGAATTGTGACGTCCTAACAGGCGAACCTGATCACGCTTGAACAAAATGATGGTTGGGCCCGATTGATCGAAAGGCGATCCAGTGACTGTCCTGGTTGTGACGATCGATTGACCCTGCTGTTAGGTCTTCCCGGTCGGGCAGCGCCGCAGAGGCTTGGAATCCGGTAGATAATTTTTAATTTTCTGTTTTGGAGAGTTGCGTGACATGTATTGTTCATATCTACATGCAGCTTCAGACGTGACGATTCAAATGCGTCCAACGTGTGCTAGTGGAGTAATGGTAACAAGCTTGACGCGCATGTAACATGTCCTTGGTTCATGCCCCGGCACGGCCATAAGATGTGCACTGCTGAAGAGCTCTAATAAGTGCAAACTCCAATGCGGTGCTCCTACCATTTCGTGTGGTCTCGTTGAAATACTTATGCCAGGACAGAAGTTTGCCCGTTTAAACGAAATTTATGTGAATATTAACAATACATATCTTGCAAACCCCACAACAGAAAATATAAATGTGCGCATTTCGGTAACTTAAATAGCCTAATGACGTGAAGAAGCCATTGTGCTTGTGAACCTACAAGAGGTACAACAAACTGGTTATGTATGGATCTGTACGTGTGGAGGAATATTTGCTCTACGGAATGTTACTGTAACATTTATGCAAAGTTAGAGGTTATACTCGTAATAGTCTAATAGTTCATTGTTTTTATCTGTGAACCATGAAGTAATCTAGTTGCTTACATATTCTTGCAAGAGTAATCTCGTGTTTATTTCATATAACAGCAATAACGCGTTTTTTGTTGCTTACGTGTTTCAAGAGTGGTGTCCTCTGTTTTATTTGAAAGAAATAATATGGTGCTCAGAATACACAATGCAACCGCAAGCGTCAGCAGTAAGACAACAGATGGTTCAAGGTGGTACTTTATGGTTTATTATGCCTTAGTTTCAGAATAAGCCTGTTATTATACCCAAGAGGAATGGCTAACACGATCATATAGCATGGATTAAAACTTTGGACCTACTTGCTTTTGTTTACAAAATGTGTGTTCGGTGAGTTTAAACAGAGGGCTGTATCTGCTAATTTGGTGGTATGTAGTACAATATTTCTACGTGTGGAATATGTCACAAATTTATCCCCAAAAGTGCTCTTCAAGTGGTTACAGACTTAAACCAAGGAGAGTTCATTAGCTGCATTACCAGCGGAGTAGAGAGCCAAACGCTTTCATACGTTGCCAAATAACGGTGATTTAAAGGTTGCACATAGCAGGGGTTACCAAATATTAGTAAGCAAGCGCTACTTTAATAGATCCAGCAGGGTACATCTGAACGTTAACGACCCAAAATTTGACGAAGTATTTTAAATATTGTATGTACAAACGCCAAGTTTCAAAAAACAGCAGAATATTTTTCTTCATAAAAAGCTAATTAGAGATCTGTACAGCTTTTTATATGGCAAATGCATGTGCTTCCACTCGCGTTGTTTACCCAATTTATTCAGTGCTTCCCGTAATTTGTCGTCAAAAATTGTTTTTTGTGTGGCTGGGTTCCACGATGTACCAACTGTTTTTTCTTGGCCTGCCTTATAGAGCTGAGTTATTCGCCCACTTCTATTTTAGGTAGTTTACACTTTGTTTTCTAATTAGCCTTCTTAGTTTTTTTACCTAAATGGAAGCAATAATTTCAGTCAAATTGTTAGCAGAAAAATGAACATACGTGCTGGTTTATTGAACAACAATAAACGACACAATTCACAATTCAATTTCAATTGCCTTTGCCAACAGGTATCATTAGAAAGCTCGTGAATACTGTGAGCTAAAACTATTGACGGGCATTTATCCTGAAGTGACTAAATACATTCTTAGGATTATGGCTCTACATTTTAATCCCGTTTAGTAGTGCTTGAGGCTTTAGTTGAAGTCGGCCCATTTCTTGTAAACTTTGGGTTATCTGTCTAGACTGCTGAGCAACATGAAGTTAAGCTGCAGCTTTTTTGCAGGAATCATTTTGAATCTTGTCTGAGATATTCAGTACCTAGTATGGATTGTCGTTAAACCTAGATGGAGCCTGCATTAGCTTTAACGAAACGTAGTCTTCTTTGTCGGCAGCCTACCCACAAAATGCTCTGTCTGAGGTCATGCCCAGTAGTGACTTATGAAACATTTACAAGGCTCCAAAAGAAACCTACCTGCTGTAGAATATGCCGATTTTAGTACAAGCAAGAAAGTTCGTTCGGAGAATAAATACTGTCGTATGCAAATGAGACAAAACTTCACGTAGAGAGCATCCACAGCATTTAACTTTGTTTGCTAATTTCGCATTTTTAACGTGTGGCCGAGAAGAAAAATCAGTATCTAGCATGAAAAGCCTTAATTGTGTGTAATTGTGTGAAAAGCACGGGTAGTCTAGCACAAAAAAGAACAACATTTGAGTGACCTGGTTCACCCTGATTACCTGTGCATATATTTTTAATAACAGCGGGTTCAGGGAAGTTTTGAAGCATTATTTTTTGGGCCCATGAAAAGCACGCGCTCTTGATAAACTAAAGTGCTTACGTGTTGTAACGCATGTTTTTACTTAGGTTTTGCAAGGAGGAACATCGGTTAGCATTTTTGTAAATATTCAATCAGACAGCATCCACAGGTCACATGCATTAGTTTGTTATGGTAATTTGTTAACTGTTTCCTCATAGTTACAACGTCGGTGGTAATAGAATTATCAGTAAACATGATCAACTCCTTTCGGAACTCGTGAAAAAAAGCTATCGTATACATAAAAAGGCTTTATTGTTAAAACGTGTACCGCAAGTCTTTGTAGGTTATGAAGTCATACATGCTTGCAGCGAAATGCAAAGCCACATTTGTAGGTTGTGCAAATTGGGCTTTGTACACCGTGTAGAGCCTTTGAAATACAACTCATCAAAAACTATGCACATCTGCAGCGTTGCAAACAGGAGGATCATATAAACATCAAACTAGAGAGCAATAAATTACCAAGCATATTCACTTGCACCAAAGGCTTTTAAGAATAAACTAATGCAAATAATGCACTGATTTTGCTCAACATTTTTTAATTTTGCAACGGAGTTATTCATCATCCATAACATCGCTTCCAGTCGAAAAAGGGAACTTTGCCTTGATAAACGCTTTTTCCCCAGCGGATGTTGCTAATAATCCACTGGAGACCGGAAACGATGAAATGCCTATGAAACACCTAATAGGACAGCACTCCAGGCGACATCAAACAAGTTTCAGATTGCAAACAACGGCATGCTGCAAGTTAGCTTATGCAACTTTTAATGTTCCTTATTGCCTACACATTGCAAAGTCTACAGTCTTTTTTAAGTTACCTATGCACTGCTTTTCAATGGGAACTTACTTTTTCTGAGGGTTTGGAAACTTGTTTTGTTCCACCGTTAAACATGGCGATCAATTTAAAATCCTTAAGTTCATCCCTTTTCATTGCATTAAACCTAATCAGTGTTGGCTGCGCTGCTGCGCGCGTAAAATCACCAAGAACAAATCAGTGCCAATGAGGATATACAATCTCTGAATCTGTGGTTTCCAGAATGGCGCTAATGTCTAGCCTGCTTGTCACACCCGTTATTATTTTTAGGGTTTTCTAATTTTTCTTTGTGCAACATCTAGAAGAATTGCTGAAGATAATCAAAATTAAGGTACTATGAATGCGAATAAGTACTGCTATCAATAATTGCGTTATAAATTATTCATTATGCATTACTCAGTTTTATGGTGTAGCCAATTATACTCATCTGAAATTCAACGTATCAACACAAAACAGAGAATAACAGTACAAGCAATGTCGAATATCAGGTTTTAGCCTAAAAGGCTCCCGTAGTATTTCAGTGATGATGGGTGTTTAATGAATTCCGATTTTATTCAAATAATAACTGCATAAATGTCCTTATGCTTGTACTCCAGAGTGTGTGGGATATGCTATTTTAATTACATTTGAAGTAAGGTAAAAAAAATGAAACTCACGTGTGGCTAGGCATTGCTCCACTTCAGTATTTAAAAAAGAATGAATATTTTAATTGTCAACCACGTATATAGTGAATGGTTTATCTGAACTGCAATGTATAAAGGTTTTTGATATCAGGAGTTTCTGACTAACAGAGGAGAGCCTTGAAGATGGCGGAACTTGCTTCAGGTGCTGAAGCTCTTGTCGTTACTTGATGGTAACATCCAATCATAATAAACATTCCAATGTATACATGTGAACATATACAACCACGGCTTTTTACATAAGCATTCTTCTTGGCTTTCCAAGCGTAAAAACAGTCTACCAGCCGAATGAAACTAGGGTGTCATGGCACTAGAGTTTGAAAGTGCACACTTGTGAATCATGAAAGAAAAAAACAAAAGACGAAAGGGCAAAAAAGGTTACTTATACACTAACATCTTGTTTTCGGGTTTGTATAACTTGTTTGCTGGGAACGTTGCTACAAGCACACATCCATGTGGATTCCGTTATATGGATAATTTCCCAAAATGATTCCTTTTGTTTTTTTCACAATAAATAAACATTACACAGGATTTTGTGAACATTCAAACACAAATGTGATAATCGGGATATTGGGATTTTGGTCAAACGTGCGTTGCAACATGCGCACGTTTTCAATCCATGGTATGAGGCGAAATAAAAGGCTTCTCGCAAACCTTTTCCATAATTAGACCAGAAGCGCGCTATTTAAGACAAAACGGAAGTTTAAGTAATGCAGTTTAGCTTTTAAAGCAGGTCCAAGTGATCTGCTTTGAGGGAATTGCAAAGTGGCTGAAAACGCAATATTTGCACCCAGATCAATATTTATAATCCCCCAGCTATAGAACCTTGTGGTGTCCGTTCAACGTTTTTACTGTTAGAAATGAATGCGGCTACATTTTATTAGGGCTGTGCATTATTATGCACAGCCAGGATAAATTTTCAACTTCCTCGTCAAAATGAATGTTCGCAAATTGTTGTGCTTGAACGTAGTTACCCGTGGCTCATTTTGTTTCTGTTCACATTGGATGTGGAACTTACGCACAGAAATGATTCAGCCAATGTACAGTAGAACACAGCTGTTCAACAAGTCCTAAATATTTCTTTCATCGAGACCCCGCGCAATATTTCCATAACTAAACGGTAGTTACCTGGATGTTTGCGTTTTTTATCACAGCCTACTAAATATTGGAGTACTCCGCCTACGAAATAACAAAGACACTAAACTGCAAACTAGGGCACTGAGAAAGTAGTTATTTGTTGTCTGTGGTGGATGAGCATCCGAAACAGCTTACTGGAAGAGAATATGTCACAAAATTCCATGCCACTGACATGCTAGTAAACAGGCTATGGAAAACGTTTCCTTTGATACGATTGGGCGGAAAAAGTAGTACGGGTGTTCTGTTGGATGACATATTTAAGCGGATCTTTGGTTGTTTAAAACGATTGGATTTTGTCGTCAGGATCTATTGCAAATTATTAAAATACCAGAAATGATATTTTCAAAATATTACGCAACTATCGTTGTATGCTGAACTTAGTTTTCACTGTCCTTGCAAACCGATGAGTCTGCTAGAAACGCTTGGCTGCCATTCATTGTTATGTATATTTAATTTGATCACACATGTGTAAGCGTCTAAAAATGTTTGATCTCTCCCAAAAACAGCGCTCAAACATGAAAAGAAATTAATTCTGAGTGCCTCTTGCTCTTGAACTTAAGATATCAATATGAACTCTGCAGCAAGTTGGAAGATGCAGACTTCGGCAGCGATTAATAATACCTCACAAAAATTGTAATATAACGGAATTTTCATTGTGCATCTTAGAATACGTTGTTAAACATGTAAAAGATAAAGACAATAGGGCGCGCCAATCATTTCCAAAATAACCACAAATGTCCGTTACAAAATTCTGTATTTCCGGCTTAGTGTTTGATCAAAGTATGAGGAAAAACAAAGCAAGCAATATATCTTACACACCTGCGCTGAATGCGCACGAATTAGGTGGACTAATCAGCCCCGACAGCATACGCCTCTGATGGACAAACACAAGTTATATGCATTAGCGTAAAGACACCCCAATTAAATAAGTTAGCATGGCTCATTTCGAACTAGCCAAGATTGTGCACTAGGCACAGAAACTTACATTATAAAACCTTTTCAGAAATTAGGCAAATGATCTTTCTGAGGGCTTCGTTTGCTGAAGCATTGAGGTACTGTGAATATGCGATCCAATTTTGGAATAACTTTTTACTTCAGTTTTCAAAATATATATTCAGTTTGGACGTAGCCCAGACGGAAATGCCGCGTCCAAAATTGCAATCAATGCTGGCGCCAGTTTTCCGCCTTTTGTACTGTGTTCCACGCTTTGGGATTCTTTTGTCAGCCTTCTGACCTTTTCTGAACGGTTTAGAATGAAGCATAAGAAATGCTCAAATTTAACTCACTATTCGTCGACTTATAACTTTCCTCAACAGCTTCGGTATTAATAAACATGACGGTCATGTGTGACGTCATTGATTAGTCTGTACAACGTGAATTGTTGATTCACAGAATGACGGTTGAACAAATACAGTGGTTGCGTGCACCTCGTGAGGAGAAAATTTCGGGTTGGATAACACTTGCTGAATTTGTATAAGCCAGTGGTGCTGTGTGCGCATTGACTAGCTTTCAAAAAGTGTGCGCCAGTTATTTACGGAAGCTACTGTCGAACAATATACTTTGAAAAACTTGGAACACAATGAAAGTAACACGAAAAATCAACAGTTTTCATCTATTTGAGAATGCACTTTTGTTACTGTCGTTTGTGATCTAATTCACATCCTCCGTTTGCTGTACGAAAAACGACAAACAAGGGACCATCACGCAATTATAAACGAACGCTGCAAAGCAGTTTCACCAGTTCCGTAACAAAACCCGCCTTCCATCAGACGTGAGGGAGAGTGACGAGAAAACCACATACTACTCGGATGCTTCATCAGTCGTATCCGGCGTTACGCTGGTAGCATCTCAGACTTACAAGCACAAGGTGGCTGCATTAACCTGGTCCATCTTCTGCAAAAGTATCGCCAGCATGTTTATGGATATCAAAATAGTCGATCAATCTGCTACTTAACTGATTGATCTCTTTACCTTCACGGGGTGAAATATGACTGTTTTATTTATCTGGTCCAAACATCTTGAACAAATCTGTCTCAGTAGCACGACTTGTACTTACTACGTATGCAGTGCCGAAGAATCTAGGCGTGCAGAAAGGTTTTGCTGCTGTTGAAGGATATCATCAGTGTTTTGACACGCCAGATGCTGTACAAAAAGACGACAAACAAAAGACCATAAACAATTTGTGAGGAAGATTTAGACAAACTTCTCTGTGAAAGGAAAAATGGTGAAAAACAAATTGGTTGTTCATATTGCGCAGTGGTGATTATGAAAAGGAGATGGGTAGTAAGAGTGTGCATAGTGTTAAGTAGAAATCCTGATGGCACCATACCCATGAATGGCTTCATTGTGAATGCTGACAGCTGGTGGCGCCACAAGTTTCTTTCGTGAATTGTTGTAGGGCTTTGTTACAAGTTATCAGTTTCAAACAAAAAGCCTCCCGCCACAGGAAGGACACCAAGCAGACTAGTAAATAATGCTCCTTCTCTTGTAGTACACTTGTTCAATAACATCAGCTTGGAGTCCATATGCCTGTTCCGTGAAAGTTGCTTGAGTATATGTATTTCCGCACCAGAAGCTTCAATTGTTATTAAACGATATGCAAACCGCAGCGCTTAGATAAGTTTGAATCATCATCTAGGAGAATGGGTGTGGTGATAATGGAACCATTGCAGAACTATATTAGGAGTCATCCAGAGGAGAGGAAGTAAACAAGTGAGAAGTGCAGTTGAGTGCCTGTGTGCAAGCAAACAACTTGCAAAAGGGTGTAGTTTTGATAGATTTTGGTCAGACCAGTTGGCCCGCGACTTTGTCACACAACAATATTTATCCCGTTCTCGGAAAATGCAGTTCCGCTTCTCTTGTTTAAAACGGTGACTTTAGAAAACCTCAATTGAAGTCCACGGTAATGGGTTTTGTAGCATTAAAAATACCACGCTTAAAGTGGTCTAAGAGATTTTGCAAGATAAAAGCAACCACAATCGTCAGAGTCCGTTAAAAATGAAGCCTACTTTTCAGCCACTGGCTTCCGAGACTCCTTACTCTCAAAATATCGCATTCAGTTTCTATCCACGTTGCCCGAGCATGTGTCTGGAAGTGTGGGCAAGTCAGACTGTTTGTATTGGACAAGCAGTAGGCCTCTTGACCATTAGTTGTTTCGTTTTGTTCATGATGAGTTTTTCATGTAGATTGCAGTACTATCGCAGTGCTTACGCAGGGCTAATGCTGCGCCATCGATAATAATACTTTCACATACCAGTGTAATCAGGAAAGCCCCATCCGCGAAGTCCTTTATTAGCAAACACCAACAAAACCGTTAAAAACTATCGGACAGAAAAGCAAAAGTTTCACGTGCATAAATTTAAAAAAAAACTGAACATCCATCTTGAACTTTCTGTGGATATTCACTGACCACCACGCAATTGTTAGCAAACGCTGCAAAGCAGTTTCGAGAGTTCCGTAATAAACCTCACCTTCCATTAGACACCAGGCGAAGTTTCGGAAAAGCCGCATACCACTCGCATGTCTCATGAGTAATATCTACCGTTACACGCCTTTCCCGTTTAGCGGTCGCTTGCATGCCACCTATTTCCATTTACCTCCTTCAGATCGGCCCCAGAAGCTGGTCTATTCGGCGGTTCTTGGGGTGTATCACGTCACTTCCGAAGCTGACCACCGTTTACTCTTTTCGATCCTTGACCGTCCTGAATTGCATAGACGTACAGCTGCCGGACCAAAACGGCAGACTTACCTTGCCAACGGCTGCCCGGCTTCCGCGACCCCAGTTCACTCGTTTCAGGATTCTGGTGACCTTTTCACTTAACCTTCACGCCTATGGGGAATGGTCGTGCCTTTTTTCTCATCGTTTTCTACCTAGTCCCTTCTTGAATGCCGGTCAAATTTTTTCGAGCTTTCCTCCTTTCCCCTTCCAGCTCTTGCGGAGACAAGCTTGTTGCCGGCCACAACTCTGACTTGATAGTTAGTTGTTAGCATCCGGAACGCAAGTCAAATACCATGAAATACTGTGAATGCTAGAGATAATCGAAAATCTCAGCAACCGAAGGGTCGGCTACAACCCGATTTACGGTAACTTTATTCAACCGTAGAAAATCCAAACAAATCTGGCTTTGCCGCTAACCTACTTAAGAAGCACATGTTAATTTTCAACATCTCTTGAATCTGTTTGTGGACATTTTCCCGTAGATTTAGCGGCAGCAGACGTACGCCGTATGGTGGAAAGCATTTGGACGAGAGGGGAATTTTGTGCTCAAACCACGAGAAGAAACCACACTGATCTTCATCGCCTGTGAACAGTTCGGGGCATTTCTAAACTACGGACTGTATTGACGGCACAATACAAGA